>OY747709.1:43114899-43254899 GCA_963556495.2 Valencia hispanica
CCAAACTGTGGCAGCAGGATGAGAGGAAAGGGGCTTTTTCTTCCCAACACCTGTTTACAATATGGATAAACAATCAGAAATGTGAAAAGTTGATACAATTATTTAAATAGTAAAAAATAAAAATGTTGTCCTCTGATGATTTTGTGACTTTTTCTTACTTACAAAGAAATTATTTTTTTGTATTATTTTAAATGTGGAGAAAGATTATCTAGACAATAAAAAAGGTTAAAAATGCACTAAATGTTATTGAGTGACATAAGTATTTGATACCCTAAGACCCGGCTATAATTTTGGCTTCTTCAAATTTGTTATGCATCCATTTACCCTCCAGATCAATGACTTAATTACTTACAGATACTCCTGATCACTATTTGTTACGGTATAATGCACACTAGTTCACAAAATCAATTTCTTTCTTTTCTACCTCTCCATCCCTTATGGCCAAGCCAAAGGGCTGTCAAAGGAGGTCAGGCTCAAGGCAGTAGATCTACGTAATACGAAATAGGCAACAACACCATCAGCAAGCAGCTTGGAGAAAAATATTTGAAACCAGAAGATAAAATAATAATAAAATCCAGCACCTTCAGTAGATCTCCATGTAAATTACAGCCTGATTGGGTGAGAACAATTGGGGGATATAGAGTGTAATATCAAGTCTTTTCGTAATAATCTGGAATTAAACTAAAACCCATGTGGAGTTTAAACACTTACTTTGATTTATCTCATCATCAAAACACTTCACAATAACGAAAAATAATTTTGTATGGTTTAGTATTTATGACAAAATTGTTTGTTTAAAGGTACGAATTGAAGTCGTTTGAGGCAAAATGGCCTATGTTGGTATGAAAATTGTGTATAACTTGAAGAATTAACCCCGAATAATTAAAAGAGCTTTTGTAAGGAGAAGTGCACAAAAATTCATCCTGACGTGTGTAAAAGTGATGACCAACTACAAAAGATATGTTAATGCTGTGAATGCCAACAATGGGTTCTCCACCGAATTCTAAGTAGTCTTCTACTTGGATATCAGTTACACATTTCTCACTTTGAGATGAAAACCACTTTTGTAATATATACTTCATGGATTTTCAGAAACTGATCTGTGTTTCCTTAATGAATCAACATAAAAATTAATAACTGCCCATTTCTTGTAAGTAAACAAGCAAGACAAAATCCGTAGGTGATCAAATAGTGATTTTTTTTCCACATTGTAGAAAAATGCTGCAAGTGTTTTCCCACCTCATGGACACTTGGGTATGGAATGTAATCTTCCTCAGTCTGCAAACAAATGAGCAAATAACAAAAATATATAAATGATCTAATAAAAAACCTCCAGATATATACTGACAGAGTAATTATATAGCTGTCATGTAATCATGTTTTGTTCTGTTCCATTATCAACCTTGATCAAAGCATTCCTTCAAAGTTTTGCTCAATAAATTTCATTCAATAAAAAATTAGGCAATACTACTATGTCCCATGCATAATTCAATCTTGGTCTTATTTCAATAAAAATACAGTGCCTGTACAAGCATAGTCGTACCTTCAGAGGTGGTGGAAAGGCGCATCTCTGTTCATCCATCCTGCTGCCCTGTCACAGGTAGGAGGTTAAATAAGAAGACAATGAACAAAGAAAATCACAAAAAAGAAAGTCCGAGTGCAAACACAAAAACAATGTTCGCAGAGCAGTGTTATAATCATAGTCTAAAAATAAAGCACAACAAACTGGGAAAAAAAAAATCAAACTCGTTATATAACAACACAGTTCTCCCAGGAGATATGCAGCAGGCAGCAAAGCAGCCTCAAAGAGGGACTGATGGAAAAAACCTGAAACAGATATGTTTCATAGACAGGAAAGGGACACCGAAAGACTGAAAGACAGTGGAGGGTGGGGAGTGGAAGCAAAGTGTAGTAAACAAACTGCACAAGTGTGGGAATTAGACCCTGGAGGTGAAAAAAATGCTAAGTTTTGTAGAAATACTTCACAGCCATTCTCACTCAGGTGTGTGTGTGTGGGTGTGTGTGTGTAATAAAGAACGGGGAGGGCCAATGCAGAAATGGGGTTGCAGTCATGACAAAGCTAGACTTTATTCAGGAAAATATATATTATGTCACCCATCTAGAGAAATATATTTGTCTGCACAAAAAGCAACTGCAAGAAATGAAATATGTGAAAGCTTCTGGAGGCTTTCCTGTCTGCAGTACTTGTATTATTTTGGAAAATGATGACTAGATGACTAATGTGCATACGCCATCACTGGAGCATAAACTGCGAAAACACATAGAAATGCTGTGCCTTTTGATAAGCTCCATCATAGAAGTCTTAGCCTCTTATGTATGGGGATTTCATGACTTAATAAAACATTTTTCCAAGGCCTTCAGAAAACCAGGAGATAGTGTTTGAAGGGAGATAATAAGCTTACAGTGCTGTCAGCCAATGTCTCAACCAGAATGTTTATAGAGACGCTGAGGGAAAACATACAGCTCGTCTGAAACCACCAAGACTCAATATCCTTTCCAGTAACAGAAAAAGATAAGGCGTGTCATCGCCAGCAAAAGATGCAGCAGAGTTAGAAAGAGACGGACTGGTTGGTTAGTGTTTTCAGCTTAGTGAGGCGAGACAAAAATACACAGATCTGTGCATCATCTTACCTGCATCTTTTCAATCATTTCAAATAAATCTGTGGTCTGAGGAGAGGAGATGAAATGGTAAGTTTATCTGACAGATGTAAAAGTTTACTTTAAAAGGAGTTAGTGGACTAATAGTGGATCAGAACCTGGAATTACATTTAAACTTTATTTGGTAATCATGTGAGGGTCAAACATAGCTTCTGAGGTATTTCATCAACATTATGCTGATAATACCTTTTAAAAAAAGTATTAGTGATATGCCACAGATTTCAAATATTCTGGAGCAAATTATTTTAAGGTTGAAACATTAGACGAAAATGACCATAATACAAATAACTGAACATACAGTATAGAGGTGGGCGATATAAAAGGTAGACGGTAAAAATGATATAAATTTAGCCAAAGGTAGAGATTTTGACTATACCAGCATACCGCGACTGCTCATTTTGATGATCAAGGAGGATATGTACTGATGTTCAGTGTTCGTCTTTACACTACATATTGGAAGTTTAAAATATGTTGTTTTCCATTTAATGGAGAAAAGTCTGTTAAACTTCAAGGATTTTATAATTCAAATATGTGCAGCTTTATTTTTGTGCTATATTAAATTTATAAATAATTAACCAGGAAAGCGGAACATTTTGAACTTTGTGTGTTTTTTAAATAAAATTTAGCTTTCGATGTATTAAAAATATCTTAATCTTTGTGTTGTGATCATTTTTGTGTTGCATTTTTTGGAAAAAAGATTTGAATATTTTAAAAAATGCATTCAGCACAATACATGGCATTCTAAACTTTTTTTGAAATTGTTGTTCTGGTGCAATGTATCTGGAAAGTGAGAATGTTCATAAACAACATTTTGACATATATAAAGAAAATAATATATTGCAATAGATATCGTTACCGCACATGCTTTAGATCATATCGGAATATAGATTTGAGGTCATATCACCCAGCCTTAATACAGTACCTTGTAAGAGCATTACATATTACATTAACAACCACGAAGCACGACTCACTGGGGTTTTGTGTGACAAATCAACAGAAAATGATAATGGCTTTCAAAACCTTTTAGCAAATAAATATCTGAAGTGTAACTTGTGTAAGTATTTTGCCTTCTTTACTCTAAAACCCCAGAATAAAATCCAGTTCAGCCAATTCCCTTTATTAGTCACCAAATAAGTTTTTCTTTCAGGATTTTATAAGATAGGCCAATATAAAGTACATTATAGTGATGCATACAAATGCAAATTTATAACATAGCTGATTTTACTGCCTTCTGAAAATTACCCGTTTACTATTTATGGAGTCAACCTGTGTATAAATAATTCTCAGTATAAGTCCAGTTGTTCTGTGAAGGCTAAACAGTATCATAAAGATCCAGGAACACCCTAAAGGTCAAGGATAAACTGTTCAACCCTTTATCCAAATCAATCAGCATCATTCAGGGAAGCAGAAACTGAGAAGTGTGCCTCAGGGATACAAAACAACAGAGATCCACACCTTCAGTGCAGGCATTTGTTAACATGACAACTTTAAGAAGTGTACTTCCCAAATCTTGATGTTGCAGCTTAGATAACCCAGCAAACACGTGGAAGTAGGTGTTGTCATCAGGTGAGACCAAAATTCAACTTGTTTGCCAACAAAAACTTTGTGAAGCAGAGAACTGGCACTCTAAAGGCGCCACCCCACTGGATGGTGTGTACATAATGTTGTGGGGATGATTTCTACAGCCGGGAAAGGGAAGTTGGCCAGAGTTGACAAAGGGATGGATGGAGCTCAAAACAGAATCCTGGAAGAAAACCTGTTAGAGGCTTCAAAAGACCTGAGGCTGGGGCAGAGGATAACCTTCCAGCAGGACAATAACCCTAAACATACAGGCAAAGCTACAATGGAATGGTTTAGATCATAGCATATTCATGTGTTAGAATGGTCTAGTCAAAGTGCAATTCTATTCCCAGATGGTCTATAGTTAGTTATTTTTATAAGAAGAATGGGAAAATATTTCAGTCTCTTGATGTGCAAAGCCCATAGCTGTAATTACAGTGAAAGGTGCTTCTCCTAAGGGTTGATTTCGGCAGGCTGAAGGCAAATGTACGTCACACAGATTTCCATTTGTAATGAGATTTAAAAACCACTTTCTGTCCACTTCACCAATCATGCAATACTCTGCATTAGTGTGCAACATAAAATGTCATTACAACATACAGAAGTTTGTGTTTGTAATGTGACAAAATGTGAAGTAGTTAGCTATTTAAAATCTAAAGACATGTGTGCACCCCTATTTTTATGTCACATATAAAACACTTTTCATGTACTCCATCGAGGCTAGAGCATTAAGGCAGTTTAACTACTGTATATTTATTATCTTTACTCAGTAGTAATCTGCAGAAAATCTTAGAAAAGTAGATTTTTAAAATATATTTCCCCTTTTTCCCAAAAACATTAATATTCTTCAGGCTCTCTAAACCTTTTCACATCTGTCCAGACATTGTACATTTTTTGCCAAAAATGCTCTTTCCTTTCCTGTAAATTGCCAACCCTACACATGCTCCACGCAAATCATCTGAATAACTCTCCCTTGCCTTGTAGCATTGTGTTTTAAACTAACACATGCAAAACTTTCCTGAGACAGCTGGGGAACGAGCAGGACCAATCTGTGGATTTTATCGGCCTGGTGTAGTTAAAGAGATGGCTGAAAGGTTCAACCCGTAAAAGCTGACACAAATACTGTGTGTACAGAGCAATCGTGTCTTAGCTTTGTGTGAGTATAAGTAACGTCCTCCACCATTTGCAAACAATAGTCTGCCACAAACCCTGAAAGTAAACAATTCTGGTTGTAACCAGAGATTAGGAGTAGAAAAACTGTGGCTCGGAGCTTTTGCACAATCCCCAGCTTCACACTAACATGTTAGAAACCTTCAAAGTTTAACATTTGATCTAGTTTTCAGAAGTGAATCTTCAGAAAATGCAAATTACTTCTGTGCAACAATTTAAAAAAAATGTTAGCATAGAGGCAATAGTGTTGGACTTGTTATCTATGAAATTTAATTTATGTTGTAGATTTCTACCAATTTCCATCCACCATGTCCTTAAAATAAAGTTACTTACACTGCTGTGTTTCTTCCAGTGTGCCTTTGTTTCCATCGAATAATGTTGCCGGCTGCGAATATTTTCAGCCATCGCTTTCTGTTTGCCTCACTGAAAACTAAAATCCTGCACTGCTGAAACCCTTCACTGTCACTGACAACACAGCATACCTGCTCAGCTTCTCTGAAAACTCAGACAGATAACTTCATTCTGACTGTGACACCTGAACGAAAGCTATATCCCTGATGACTAAAACCTGGAGGTAAAAACCGCAGGCAGATACGTTTCGTGTTATCAGCCTGCTTGCAGTGCAAAGCCTGCTGCTGTTGGCAGTAATCTAGATAAGCAATCTGCTGTCTGAAGTTGGAGGTGTCTTCTCTAGTCGTATACTCTTTGGAGTATTACAGGATGAAATCAAGATCACATGTCATCCGCCTCTCTTTAAACACTATGTGCA
The DNA here is from genome assembly GCA_963556495.2 of Valencia hispanica. Taxonomy (NCBI): domain Eukaryota; kingdom Metazoa; phylum Chordata; class Actinopteri; order Cyprinodontiformes; family Valenciidae; genus Valencia; species Valencia hispanica. The sequence continues at coordinate 43,121,078 of OY747709.1, forward strand.
TCCTGACAGACAGCTGGAGGTGGAGTCCGACTTCTCTGCTATCATAAACTGCTGTAAAATCAGACTGCAACCAAAAAAAAAAAACATAGCAAGGTTTTATAACAAAGAAAAGAAAATAGTGGCAACAAAACACTAAATTGATGAAAGTATAGTATAGATACCCTGTACTATTTCCAAATTCTATTGTAGCTCTGGCTATATGCTTGGTTAGGGTCATCCTGCCAGAAGTTGAACCTCCACCCCAGTCTGAGTTATTTTTCAGCCTCTAACAGGGTTTCTTCCAAGATTCCCTGTATTTACCTTCCTCTATCACGGCTTCTCTGTGTTTAATGAAGAGCATCCCCTACTGTGGATGTTGGGTTCAGGTCAATGTGCCGTTAATTTTCCACCACAAAAGGTTATTTTTGTCAACTGAGTAGATTGTGTTTTTCCACATGTTTGCTGTGCCCTCTGTATTGATTGAGGCAAACTGCAAATGAAACTTTGTAAGACTTATTTTTCAATAAGGCTGGATCACACGATGAGCAGTTATCCTATCAACAAATTTTACAACTTGAGCTGTGGATCCTTGCAGCTCCTCCAGAGTTAAAATATGCATTTTGACTGCTTCGTTTTCCATTTTAACATAATAGATTAAATGGTTTTCTGTGAAATGTCAAAGGTTTATATTATTTTATAACCTAACAATCCTTTACAAATGGCCAACATGTTTATCTCTGACCTGTCTGGTGTTCCTTTGTCTTCATGATGCTGATTGTTCACTTATGTTCTCTGACAAATCCTTAAAGTCCTCACAGAACATATGGTTTACAGTTTACAGAGACTAAGTTAGACATAGGGGGACTCTATATACTGACTTAGTGCCTTCAGAAGTCAGTTGGTTGCAGTTGATTTTATTTAGGGGTATCAGAGTAAAAGTGGCAGTATAAATGTTTATACCACACTTTCTGTATAACATTTGAAAGTAAATAAATGGGACATACCACTGTAATTGTAATATGACAAAAGGTAAAGGTAAAAGGTAAAGGGGTGTGAATTCTTTTGCAAGGTACTGTACTGTATGTATAAAAACCATGAATAGTCAGGAGAAAATATACAGCATCATTTTGCAGCGATAGACACAGTGGAGGAAGTAGGGAGGATCTCTAGGGAGTAGAGATAGCATACAGAGCAGGTGTGAGAGCTGGAACCTTTCGTTATGAGACCTAATAGGATCGTTATTATGACAACAAACAAATTAAATGCACAACACCACCTTTTCCCTCCTGATGTTTCAGCTCCAACTCTGTGTGTCCTCACAGAGCTCATTAGGACTGTGAGCTGCTGCCCAAAGTGGATCCAGTCTAATAGTTTTCTTTGAAGCAAAATATATTTAGTAGAGCTACTCCAATTTGTTTATATAATATCTGATATGGATGGATGTTTATAATAAAATGCGGCACGATCAGTATATAAAAGAGGGTTGAATTGTGTTTTTGTTGGAACTTCCCCCAAATGTCGGGGGCATCATGATGCGGTTAATGACTGGGGTTTATGTAAAACGGTACCTCAAGTTTGCAACAAATCATTTGAATGACATTCAAAGCTTTTGACACACAAAAAAACGCTTCAAAAAACGCTAATGGGTTTGTCTTTGTGCAAATATACCAGCTTGGAGGTCTATTTCAACTATGCAGTGACTGTAAAGGCCGGTTCACAAAGTGCGTTTTTTGGCTGTCTCAAAGGACTGCTTCCTGCTTCACCGTGCGAGCGCCATCAAGCTCTAGAGGTGTGTCACACTGAACAGCCCAAAATTTCAGTTAGTATAACTGCACAACGTCTCGCTGTAGCAGGACGCGCCAAAAGCCAATAGCAGCCAAAGCAGTCCGTGGTCGTAGATTTTCAGCTACTGCCTGAAGACTCACGATGGCTGGTTTCGGTCGTAAGAGCACTAAATAGGGTGTCGGGGAGCCCGTCCCACTGCACGGAGGTGCAAATCACACACCTAGTTTTTCATCGCGATTCTTTTCACGACGAAAGAAAAGCTCTAGGACGACCGAAATCGCACAGAGTGATCCCATCTTAAGGCCTGGTGGGGTTAATTGCAGATTGACCTGGTTTTTGCAGGGCTTCGATAAAACTGATACGATAGCTCTGAGTCTTGCCCTATTAAGATGACATTGTACTACAGTACACCCCATTCCTATGCTTTTCTTTCATTTTCTCAGGTTCAATCTAGCAGAACTGAGGTAATTGAATAAAAAAAAAATATAATTTAAACCTTATTCTCTACTGTTTTGGTGTCTAACGTGCACAGAAAAATTCTAACCTGCTCAGTCTGCAAAAGGACGAGGTTTTGAATATCCTTTCCACTTGCCTAACAAACTAGCAGGTCTGAGATACCTTCAGAGTGCTCCAGGGATCAAGAGTGACTGTTGAACAACCCAGATTCAAATTCCTCTCATTCCTAATCCCTTTCTCTTCCCGCTCTTCCTGCTCTGCACAGATTAAGTCAGGTTGTGAGAAATGTAGGATAGTGTGAGAATCCTTTATAAAACCATCCGACATAACTGAGATGTTATCCGCTTATGATCACCACACAGTGTAGATCTATTTAATTTTTATTTTCACAAAATACCCCCGGCGGGTCTTTCTTTCCACATCTAATTTATTCATTGTGCAAAAGGTAAGCCTGAAGGTTTTAGTGGCTTGGTGGATTTGCTTGGAGCTGTGAAGGTATAAATGAATATATTATTTCTGATTTGTTCCAAAATCATCTCTCCTAAATAAATATATTTCCTCTGCAGTCATGAAAATCTAGAAGTTCATTCAGTGTTTGGTTTTAAACAGAGAATTACTGATCAGGTGTTGCTCATTTTTGACTGTTACAAACTCAAAACTGAACTCAACTAAAACCTCTGGAGGATACATAAAGGTTAGAACCGAGTGAAATGTACACATCTGTTTCAACCTTTAACAACACAGGTTTATAAGCATTATTGTGTTAAAAAGATGTGTAAAAGTCATTTTAATCTCTACATTTTTGCAGAGGTAAAACCTCACACTGAAAATGTTTGATAAATCAAAACCTTTTACTTGAGTAATTTTATTCAGTGAGAAAAGAAAATCCACATATGGAAACAACCGTTCGTTACAAAATCCCAGGTGGGTTACTGGTATCCCTGCACTTAATGTTTTCTAGAACCTCATTTTACCAAAAGGACAGAACATTTCCAATGGTTGGAGCTTGCTGAGAGGAGACTCTTCCACCATTCCTTTTTGTATAATCTCTTTAGATCGTTCAGAGTCCTGGCTCCTCTATTATGCTCTTTCGTCTTTAGCTCCCCCCACAGAGATTCTGGAGGATTCAGTTATGTGGCCTTAAGAAGGTTGGTTTTGTGTCCTGTGAGCTATTTCTGTTTTAATTTTGCTATAAATTGGATTAGTGTTAAGTTTGATGTTATGAGTCATTATCCTAATAGGCCCAGTAGTGACCCATTTTAATTTGTCGTCATTACTTTGGCAGGGGACTCTACATTATTTGTATTTTTAATTCAAAATTGTCAAATGTTTGCTAAAAATCAACATTTGTATATATTACACAAAATATAAAGACACTAAATATGCAAACTGCAAAAGAGATTACAGTCTTAATAACATATTTCTGGAAGATTTGCATTATCTTGCCCCAAACACTGAAGGACCTAAAGCTTCCTCAAGGAATAAAGTCTGCTTTGTCCATTTCTCTAAAACACCTTCCACCACCTCCACATCTTCTCTCATGGTGGAAATAGTGTTTAACTAATTCTGTTCAAACTGAAATCAACAATAATCATCTAGGTTTGTTTTTTTGCCAGATTCAAAATGGAGTTGATTGTTCCCATACTATGCCAAAGCTGCTGAAGGGATTGCTTCACTTTCTCCATCCCCCTACGAAATAAGTGTGCTAAAATTAAAGGTTGGATTTTTATACCGTCTTCAGAGAGGGTAAGATTCTTCTGCTGCAATGAAAGCCAAATCAATTTTAAGGCTTTTTACTCATCATTACAACTTGTGCCAACAAATGCATCCGGCCCTGTAATATATTTTTAGGACTGACAATTAGTTAAAACTCCAAACATCTGTCTCAGCGATAATCTATTTTAGTCACAAATAACTGATGATGTTACGGGTGACAATATCTTTCTAAATAAAAGGGACAAGTCCTCTTATGGGCTGTGATTTGTGGGCTTTGATGGAATCATGCTTGTTCAGCTTGGAGTGAAAATCTGTCAGTGTGAGGCTGACTATTTCCTGCTAAAAATAGGCCTTTATTAATTGAGTCAGTCAAACATAATAATTGCAGCCACTGAGCTTTGTGTGCCTTAATTACAAAAGTTATACAAAAGAAGGCAATCATAAAAAGCACATCAGACAAAAGAACACAAGACAAAACGTGAAGAGACTGATAACAAAAGATCACAGAAAGAGGAGGTCACACAGGGGTGTATCAGATAAGGTTAGGGGGTCACAGTGCAAATTTAATGCCCTCTGGTTCTCCTCCCTACCTTGTGGAGAGGTGAAGTGCTGTGTGTCAGTTCAGGCTGCAACAGCTGGGGCTCTAGTGGTGCAGAAATTCGGGGTTCAGCCCCATCTTGTTTCCTACAATCAGACAGATGTAAGAAAAAGATCTGGTCAGAAAAGGTCACTCAGTCTGAGATCGAACAACAAAAGGTAATGTCATGGGGAAGGTTACAAGAACAGGCATTTGTGTTTGAAGCACTGCTGTGGCTGGAGGCTTTCGTGTTTAAGAAACACTAAAAAAATCACTGAAACTTGGAATTGAATTTATAATAAAAGCCAGAAACTACATTTCATGTCAATGTAGATCCCCAATCATTCATTTAAGGACCATAGCTATCTAAATCTTTTTATTTTTAACTCAAATCTTTTATATGTTTATTTTGAACATTTCTATTAGTTTTAACAAGATATGCCACGAGAAATAGGCTGGTGACCAGAACTGGACATTTTATTATTTGATTAGCCCTGACGGATGACCGTCCGGTCATAAATTTAAAAGTCTGTTCTTTTTCCATCAGTGAGAGCATCACGCTTAGAACTACCAGGTCACTGTGGACACTGTTATTCAGTGAAGACGACCCAAACTTAGCTATTTTCATTATGAAAGAGGTGTAGAAAATAAAGTCAGATGTAGCACAATATGTGACACATGAACACAGGTCCTCTAATTCCAGTCTACTCAACATCCCTGGAACTAGAACCAAACATGGAGAAGCAGCTTTCAGTTTCTGTGCTCCTCTAATCTGGAACAAACTTCCAGAAAACTACAAAGCTGCTGAAAAACTGAGTTCTAATAAATCACAACTAAAAACGTATCTGTTTAGAGTTGCCTTTGAGTAAGACTTTGATGTACCATGTTTTGTGTATGCTTCTTGCTGTTTTTACATTATATGCTTTGTCTGTGTTTTACTGCAATTTTTATTTTACCTCTTAATCATGTAAAGGACCTTGAATCACCTTGTTGAAAGTGTGCTATACTAATAAAATTGCCTTGCCTTGCCAATGCAGACACATTCAATTCAAATTCAATTCAATTAAAAAAATACTTTCTTGATCCTAGAGGGAAATTAAGTATTAAATTATAACTAAGCATTAGTTATAATGTAATAACTTATGTTTTAATACTTAAGTTAATGCTTAATAATTAATACTTAGATTAATACTTAATTAAAATGAAGTATTAATTATAATTAAGTACACATGAGATGTGTCTGCAGTTCATTCAGGCTGCAAAAGAGTGAGACTTTCAGCAGATAACTGGAAAAAATACAGTAAAGTTGCTTTGCTTTATCCTTTTTAGCCTCAAACCTCTGCCATAGAACATGGTAGATTTGGAAATGTTGGCAGTCTATTGAAAATCTTTTTCTTTTTTTTCTTTCTTTTTTTTAATCCCACATTTTTTTATTTCCCAGTGCTCCTACCTAGTTCTAGTCCTGGGGTTCTGCTCTCCCTCTGAAACCCAAGCCTCCTTCATGCTTGGGGATTGAGCAGGCCCTTCTTTTCACCTGATGGGGCAGGGTTTCTCCGGCTGGACATAGCACGTGGAACAATCACATTATTCCAGCCAGATCCTCCCCGTCCCTTCAGGAGTGCCGGCCGGCCAGGAGGAGGCAGTATAGCCCCAGGACTATTGCATGTTTTTGTGGGAGTAGCTTACATTAGCTGCTCAAGGGAACACAGGGAGAACATGCAAACTCCACACAGAAAGGCCCTTTTGCCAACCCTATCCAGGGTGTGGGTGCCGATGATGCAGGGGAACAAACACACCCTCAGCACCCACAGCGTCCCCGGCGGTAATCGAATCCAGGACCTTCTAGCTGTGAGGTGAGCCAAGCTATCAGCTGCTTTTTATTTTTAGGATCAACTAACGGCCAGGGAATTAAATTTCAATGCTCTATGATTGCTCTGAAGTACTCATGATGTTTTTTGCTATATTAATCAAAAAGTAGGTCATATAATCAGTTTCACTATCATGTTTAAGTATTTGAAGGTGAGTGGATTTTCATCAGCAGACAGTGTTTGCACAGTGTTGCAAATGTTGTGCAGTGTTGGCGATGAGAGCAGTAGTAAAAATCAGTTGTAGCCTGAAACAGAGACGAAATTATCTATGCTACAGTATTAAATGTATAGTAAGACAATGCTGGAGCTCTATTTGGCTAATGCAGCATATCTTCCTACGCCATAAACAAGGCTGATACACAATACTAAGGGTCTTTTTGCAGTGCTAGCCACACTAACCATTCTAACCAGACACACCTTGCTAACCTCACTTATCAGTAATTTCATATGCTAGAGCCAAATGTCACTGTTTTTAAAATAAAACAGCAACAGCAACAGCAGCTGCTCTTCCACAAAGTGGAGTCACATTGCTTATGCTCCCAATTTAAATATCTAACAACTATTCATAGCATAAAAGGCCAAATAATATTTTTGTCATTATAAATTATTACACTTTTTGAAGGGAAACTGGAATCAGCTAAAATCTAAGTAGAAAGATCAAAGCTTTAGAAAAAAATTGAAAATCAGAAATCAGAAACAAAATACTAATGAATGTGCAATTTCAGTTTTTGTATGACAGCTTTAGGACAAAATAACGATACGCATTTATGTCCCTCACACATAAACAAACATTGTTTTACTGCTTATGTATAAAAGATTTTAAAACATTTCTGGGTGGAGATTCCCCTACTTTCTTTTTGTTTAAAACACTGCTATTAAAAATACTTCCGGTACCTGAGGACATAACATGAAAAGCCTCACATTTATTCAGAAGTTTTCTCTCCTCTGTAATTCAGCCAAGTTGCAAATTGCTAATGGCAAAGCTGTTGTCACGCATCCTTTGTTCTAAACATAACCTGGTTGGCTTTTTCTCCACAACACCTTTGATGAATATGTGCCACTCTTTGCAATGACACCCGGCCACTTTCTGCAGAAGTTTGTTTAATGGATTAAGTCAGTTTAAAAACACAACGTTATGAGCATGAAAGACAACCTAAAATAATCCGGATGCATGAATAGAAGACACAGAATCTGAAAATTGCTGTCTTTGATGATGAAAGAAAGCTGGAGCACCAGAGGTGAAAAATATATCATAATTCTGCATGAAGAAGGTGTGGTGCACTCCAGTAAAAGTAATATCCAGAGCATTCAGCAACCCCTTGAGAAATGAACGCTTTTGCGCCAAAAGATGATAAATTCTTCAAGAAGATAATGATAGTAACACAGCAGAGAGAATGTTTGGAGCTGTTGCTGCTGAGGCTGGGAAAAAGACAACCAGTGATTTAAATCTGTGCTTGCATTTGTTGAGTGCACTCAGATTCAAATCTAGGTGAAGAAAACAGAGCATGAATCATTAACATCCAGCGCTGCCTCAAAGCTATTACACAACGAGAGAATATGCAATCAAGAAAGCATCCAAATGAAATGGGAACAATTCTGAACATGAACCGATTCTCAAGATAACAAGAAACTGCATCTTACCGCTGCAGCTCTCCCCATGGGAGGTTAATACGACTGGGCATCAGCTGCCCTGAACTCTTAATTCTAACTGATCCTCCATGGATCGATGGAGAACGCAGAGACACAAATGTTTACATGCACAGAGAAAAATTGATGATTACCAGTTAAATTAAAGAATATGTTGTGTAAGGGAATACTGGTCCAAAACAGCTCCAAACTGAAGACAAAATTGCAAAAAAGATTAAGAAAACATTTATCTGAGAGTTAAAATAATAGAAAATCTCAACTTCAAACTCCCTCTTCATAAGCGTTAGCTGCACCACAAGAGCCCAGATCGGTTCACTACACAAACAGCACTTCAAATTACATAACACACCCCAGCTGGTTAACAGGAACAGCACAAAAATCGTCTCAGGGAAGACACCAGAGAGAATCATCGGGGCAGCCTAATGTCCAGCATGGAGCAGAGCTGCAAACTTACTCTCACAGAGTGGCTGCTGAATGCCAGGTGCTCCCAGTGAAGTCCGGACAGCGACCTGTGCTCTGGACAGATGACTCACCCTCTGAGCCTCCCCCTCCTCCTCCCTGAGCTCGGTTATCTCCTCTGTCTCTGCTGCTCCTCTCAGCTCACTCACTTGTTTTTCAGCCGTCGTTCACCTGCTGGCCTCACTCTCAGCTCTTCAGACTGCAAAATACTCCCAGCCAGCATCCTCTCTTACTCTTCTCCCTTCCTCTCAGCCCTCCCACTCACACCCCTCTCCACCACTCTCTACCCGCCCTCTCCCTCTCTCCCTCTCTCCCTCTCACACAAACACACAAACACATCTGCACTCTTTAGTTGTCCTTTCCTACGTTACATGTACATTTTTTATTCATGTCTGAAACATGAAGCTCCACACAACTCTCTCACTGAGCCTATAACACTTGCTACCCTTATACACTTCAAAGTAGCGACCCTCCCCCCTTCAGCTGCTCTGAAAGAGAAAGTAGGGATTATTGAGGGAAAGTGGCTTGCCTTCAATCCTATGCTGTCTCATGAGCTTGGTAGAGTTGTTGCTAGGGTAACCAACATGTTAAAAAAACACACACGTACATGATCATTCATGGTCATAACAATACAGTCACAGCCACATTTATTGGCACCGCTAGTAGTATTTGTAAAAAGCCTCAATAGGGGGGGGGTTAAGAAGGAAAATGTTTTTATTACAATTAACAGGAGCATAACTATTGCTACCCCTGCTCACAGCAATGTGTAAAACTCCTTTTTGCAAACATCAACAGCGCTTAGCCTTATAACATTTCACAAGGTAAGGCATACAGAGAGAGGGGTTGTTGACCATTCTTCTTCGCACCAACTATCTTGCTTTATGTCTCGGATCAAAGGAACAGCACTAGGCTGGTTTAAATCATATTTTTCTGACAGATTCCAGTTTGTTCATGTAATCGATAAAAATTCTTCACATTCAAGGGTTACTTGTAGAGTAACACAGGGTTATGTGCTTGGACCATTTTTTTTTTACTATATATATATATATATGCTTCCAATTGGTAAAATCATTACACAGCATGGGATAAATTTCCCCAGCTATGCCGATGATAAACAACTTTATCCATTAATCCTGATGAAACCAATCAGTTAGGTCGATTACAGGCATGTCTTGAGATGTAAAAACCTGGATGACTGGAAATTTTGTGCTTTAAAATTCTGACAAGACAGAAGTTGCCGTCTTTGGACCAGAAGCTCTAAAAAAGAAACTCCTTACTCAATCAGTTCATCTGGGTGGTATTAAATTGGGCTCCAGTAATAATGTAAAGAACATCGCTGTTATTTTTGACCAAGAAATGACATTCAAATCCCATATTTAACAGGTTTCTAGGATTTCCTTCGTTCACCTCCTGAATATTGTTAAAATTAGAAACATCCTGTCCAGGATTGATGCTGAGAAACTAGTCCATGCATTTGTTATCTCAAGGCTGAACAACTGTAATTCTTTACCATTAGGTAGTCCACAAAATGCCATTAAAAGTCTTCAGTTGATCCAAAATACAACAGCAAGAGTTTTGATGAAAATAAAAAAGAGAGATCACATTTCTCCTATTTTAGCTTCCCTTCATTGGCTCCATGTTAAATCCAGAATAGAATTTAAGATCCTCCTTTTTACATATAAAGCCCTTAATAATCAAGCTCCATCATACATCAGAGATCTGATTGTTCCATATGTTTATACCTGAGCATTTGCGCTCAGACTGCAGGTTTACTGGTTGTTTCAAAGAAATTCTAAAAGTAGAATGGGAGGCAGATATTTTAGTTATCAGGCTCCTCTCCTGTGGAACCAGCTACCAGTTTTATTCTGTGAGGCAGACACTCTGTTTACTTTTAAGGCCAGGCTTAAAACTTTCCTTTTTGATAAAGCTTATAGTTAGAGTGGCTTAGGTCATCTGAGCTATCTCTGTAGTTATGCTGCTATCGGCTTAGACTGTTGGAGGAGAGACTTGCCACTTTTCTTCACTCTGCTATTTTTCTCTTCTACTACTCTCCAGTTGTATTTTGTTGCTGTTATTTTGACTTTTAACTTTGTTTTTTCTCAGTGTTTTTTTCTCCATAGAAGCTACACCTGGTCTGGTATCCTGCTTAGCTACAATGTCCTGCTGGACAGGGGGCATCGACTGGGATGATGCTCCCAGTAACTGAGCATCATCCGTGTCCCGTTATCAACTTTTTACTTTCTTTAATAAAGAAATCACTCTTACATCAGTTCTTTTTGTACTTTCTGTGTTTCTGCCGTCTTTTCGAACCCCCAGATAGTCGTGGCAGATGACCGCTCGTACTGAGCCAGGTTCTGCTGGAGGTTTCTTCCTATTAAAGGGGAGCAGTAAATGACTGGCAGTCGTGCCCTGATTGTATTGCCCTGATTGTATTGTATTGAAATGACTTCTTAAAGTCATTTCAATACAATCAAAGTAAAGTGCCATGAGATGACATCTGCTGTGAATCGGTGCTAAATAAATAAACTGAACTGATATGAAATTGAATGTTAGATTGTCTTGGCCCAATATCACAGTGTGTGTGTGGTGTGTTCAGAGGAAAAAACGAGCCTGCAGCCTGTTGAATGTGACCTGTAGCCAATAAAAAAAAACGAGGCGACGGGCAGCAAAACGTCTTGAGGTGTCTAGCCTGCCTTCCTCTTTGTCATCCATGTTTATTTACTCCAAAGGCACTTTTGAACTCATGAGGTTTTGCGAGATTTCCCTTCTGACCTGGGAATGTTTGTGAGTGAAATCTGTTCATGTGTGGTGTATTGTCATTGTCATGTAGGTGCACACCACACACTGTAGCACCAAAACTGTTATATCCATGTTTTTTAATTGCCATGTGTGTTCTCTCAGATTTTAAAAATCTTACAACAATTTTAAAGTCTTGCCGTGTAAACCAGGCGTTACTGTGTCTTGTTTTGTTGTTGTTGTTTATTTATAATTTAGGATCAACTGACCATCTTGAAATTAAATTTAATAATGTATGAGTTCCATGAAGTGGCTGGTAATTTCACTTTCATTTTCAAACATCCGGGACGTGAGGCAAGTGCAGTAATGTTACTATAAGATTATTGTCATAACATATGAGTTGCAGTGTTGATACAGCAGTGACACTCATGTTGTGGCATATTTTGGCATGCCCAAAGAATTTGTTGCATCCAGGCTTATCTATTGATCAAATTGTGTATGCTTAGTGTGTTTGCCCTTAGTATTTCTTACTCTGGGTGGATTCAGGATAAATTTGTCTTATTTTTCAGCCTTGTTGTCAGTGGTTATAAGAATGTGACTTCTGTGTTACATGATATTTAAATCCCAGGAAAGAGGAAAGTCATTGATTACTAATTAGAAACTCTGTTCAACTTTAAAAAGTAAAGTGAATATTTATTTTAAAGTGATTCTCAGAGGCACCAATTACTGTGAAAATTGTTAAAAACCATTGCTCTTCAACCCGGGATCTTGTTTTGATGCACTACATAAATTTACTCAATTTAAACGTTGTATATTTCTAAATTCTTCAGTGTGATATTGTGCTGCTGCAAAAAAGAAACATTTATTTTAAGACTTCTTTTTACATGCTTTACCAGCAGCACCATAACATTTTTTTCACACATTTGTATCCGAAAATACATGTTTATAATAATATGACCTGAGCAGGATTATGTTTAACATTAAACTCCCAATGGTTGAACAAGCATTGCAACTTCCATGAATCTCATTGTGCAGAATGATAACACCAGAGTGGGAAGGTTTTTAATTTCTATAATGAGTCTGATGAAATCCCCTGTGAGCATGTGTGTTTCCGGCACTAATCTGACATCCACAATTCCCAGGAGAGCCCTGACTAATGTCAGGAGCAGTGCCTTTTCATGCCTGGCCTTTTCCCGTCATTCTGGTCCTCAGGCAGCCTCTCAGAATCAGTACCTGAACCGAGGTCCAATGTGTGTGTGTAGTGTGTCAGACAAGAGCAGATAATAAGGGATTACAGCACAGCCCTCATGCTGCGCTCTGTTAGGCGCTGTGTACCACAAACAAATACTGCTGGTGTCATCTAAAGCTTCATGGATTAGAAAATAAGCTGTAAAAATGAAACAAGCTTAAAAATTGCTGAGATCCTAGCTTTTTTGTTATATTATGTTAATTTCTATTTCAAATCTTTAGTAAAAGGGCTAAAAGGCTTGACCTTTTTATTTTTTAAAGGCAGGACAACATTTTGATGGGTTGATTGAGCGCTTTGATCTTATAGATTAAAAAAAAGCATGATCTAATAAGAATCTCCTGCCTAAAATCTGATTAAATTTAGATGGAATTTTGCCAGGGATCAGTGCAGCAGGCTCATACCAATTCGGAACGGCATGCACATGATGACATTCTGGGACAAATTACTTACATTGTGGAAATAATACAAAAATAATGTCAAAACACACAAAAAAGACAGAGTCTTGTAGAGCTTTATGGTTAGCTCATGTAGACAGGGATAGTTGGTTTTAAACTGACAGCATACTTCTGTTTCTGTGTCCTCTGCAGAGACCCAGAAGTAATCCCTTACGCCTGACCTTGCTATCAGGGATTCCCATCCCATTAGCCCAGTGAAATGGCCTGTGCTTGATCCCCTCTACTTGTATCCTTGGAGAATAGATGTCGTCCCAAAGTTTTCCCCATCATGCACCTCCTGTATCCTCACCTCACTTCTTGATTTCAGCTTTTGGGTTGCTTTTCTCAATCAAAAAGGTGTTAGATAACATCCTTTGAGACTGAAGCTCAAATGATGCTAAAGCTTGCTGGATCCCATAATTCCAAAGGGATTATAACCAAACAAAAGAGTCAGCGATGCATGCTCAATGTGACTCAAGTTTCAACAATTAATTTTAATTTATATAAGCAAAAAATTACGTTTAATTTATTAACAAGTGCATGTTTGCCACGGGTAGAGATTTAATTAGTATTGGTGGGCCTTAGGAGTGGAGGAGAGTTTGGGGACTGGGGTATGACAAACAATAATGAGTCACAGGAGGCATGCTGCAAAACAGCACCGAGCATCATTCCAGTAAAGTTTTCTTATTTCCTCTCCTTATGCACAAAAAGGGCTTCGCAAAAGCATCCATGCCTTTGAGCTTTTTCCACATGCTTGCCACATTAAAACTACAAATTTCATGAAGTTTATTGGGATTTTATGCAATAGGTCATGGGGTAGGGCATGAGTGTGATGTCCAAGCAAAACTGAAGAAACTTTGCTTTGTTGAACTAAGTCTCTAGCAGCTTTACATGTCTAGAGACAGACATTTTAGCTCCCAGTTATTCGCACAATACCTTAGGGCCACGTAGATGTGTAGTTTGTAAGGTTCTTCTTGCCATTCTTCCATAAAGACCAGATTTGTAGAGTGCATGACAGAGAGCTGTCCTGCCAACCAATTCTCCCACTCAAGCTAAAGATGTATGAAGCTTCGACATAGTTACCCTGCACTGGACTGTTTCTCTGATTAATACTCTTCTTGACTGGCCTGTCAGCCTAGGTGGAGAGCCACATCTTGGTCGGTTTGTACTTGTGACACCCTTTCAATTCTCAGAAGAACAGTGCTCTGTGAGATAACCAAACTTTGGGATAGTGATTTATAAAGTTACTGTGTTTTAAAACTTTATAAATGTTTGTGATGCTATTTGTTAATTAATGTTCTCTAATGAACCTCTTAGGCCTTTAGATAACAGCTGGATTTATATAGAGATTAATTTATATACAGGTGGACTCAATTTACCAGTTAAGGAATTTGGCCAGACAGCTGATTAGACTAGATTTTATTTAGGGATAGCAGAGTAAATAGAATGCATACAAATGGATGCCGAAATGTTTGAGTTTGTAAAAAAATTTTTTGTCCATGTATCATTTTCCACACTACTGTGTGGTGGTCAGTCACTTAAAATCTCAATTAAATGCATTGATGTTACATGACAAACTGTGGAAAACATTAAGTGATATCAATACTTTTGTGTAACACTTTAACGCCGTGACATAATAGAGTTACATAAATGTTTTATACGAAATAAACAAACCTAATTATACGTTTTCAAGCTGCATGGGGCTAAAGGGTTTACCTGCTGGTTTTAAATACTTTAAAGCATGCCTCACTTTACTCTTAAACAAATTATCTGGGTTTAATCAGGACATTTGCAAGGCAAAAGAGGAGTGCCAGTCACATCCAAACATAAGTAAACTCTACATCCCCATCAGGATTTCTCTGCAGTATATCTGAGCCCTGCTGTGCTTTTGATTGTGATTGCTTTGATAATCATGCCGGATTTGAGCTAGATAATAAAATTATGTAAGATTGATGTACTGTAAAGACAAAGCATGTTTATGATAAAACAAAAAAGTTATTTTAAAATCTGGCCACTGCCATTACCAGGTGGTATTGGAGGTCATTTAGCCAAGCACCAAACCCCGTATAACATAATTGTTTAGATTTCTTGTTTAGATAAGTTTTCATAATTTCTTCTAAATTATAAACTATTTTATGGGACCTGAATCATTCTTAATCCTCTTCTGAACTATTGAGGTCTGTCTTTGACATTTTGACATGGAAGACTATTACAGCTACTTAATCACTTGAGAGCTGTACTGTAAAGTAAAAGCTGCCTCCTTTGTTTCACCAGAGACATCCCTTACTCGCTGCAGCCCAGAAGTTCAATTTAAGTTTACACATTTTTATCACAAAGCACAAAAGGAGGATACTTGCAAAATTATTTTGACAACTTCACGTTTTCACTACAAGTGAACAAATAGCATCATTAAGACCAAACAGGTCAGGGATAATGTTAGGGTTTTTAAAGGACTAGGTGATAAAATAATTTCCAAATCTTTAAAATTATGTGTCATCCAATCAATCATCCAAAAATGGTAAAAGTCTGGCAAATATACAAAGATGTGGCCATATTTCTAAACCAACAAGACATGCACAGCCAGAGGGGTAAGGGGCATATGGTAACTCTGGAGGAGCTGCAGAGATTCACGGCTCAGGTGGAAGAATCTGTTGACATGACATATTTCAGTCATGCACTCCACAAATCTCTGGAGAAGCAAGAAGATAGCATTGTTGGAAAAATAAGAAGTCCTGTTTTCTCGACAAATAGCAAACTGCGACAGGCCTTTCAGGGAGCACAGCAGGAAGGTGTTCCGGTAAGATGAGACCAAAATTGAACTCGCTGACCTACATGCAAAGTGGTATGAAATGCAGAAAACTAACACTCAGTATGTTTACAAGCACATCTAAGTTGAGCTATGGCAATAATTGAGCTAATACTGTAACCAGAATGGGAGCCTTTATCCCAGTTTACATGTCACTCAGAAAATCGAATCATTGAATGAAGTGCGTTCTACTCCGCGACGGTAGGTGGCTTAATGTGCCTTTTCGTGTTGGGATTTTTCAGGTTGCGACGATGAAGCAAACGGAGTAAAAACAGAATATGCACATGACACCCCAACTGCAGCACAGTACATTTCGTAAGCATTGTACTGTTTGATTGTATTACACTCGTTGCAGCTGTGTTGTTGTTGTATAGGTGTTGTTATTCCCACTTCAGTGGTCTCGTAACATCTGGAAGGGGGAGTGCCCAGACTGGTAATAGCTCGACTGAACTGGGAGAACGTTTACATGCAGAGAAATGTTGCTTTCTAACTGCATTATCTGGGTGTAAAGGACATTTCGGTTTGACTCCAGCCAGACTCAGGTGTAAACATAGATTTCAATAGTCCAATATCAGTCGGACTTGAATCAGGCATTGCTATTTGAGTAGCAATGCCTGATTCAAATTCAAATACAGTGTAGAGTTTTAACCTGAAGAGGGCGCCACATTGAAGGTTTTTGGTAGAATATTATCGTAATATTTTTACTGAAATGTACTAAAATACCAAAAATAATGACCAGACATGTACACAGCACTATTAGATAGTCATTTATACATTGTATCAGCCAAAAAAGGCAATTTGGGGGACAGTTGCTCAGTATAATCCTTTCAGTTCACAATTATACACTGCTTTGGGTTGGTAAATACATCCCAATAAAACCCCTTTCAAACAGGGCATGAAAAACGGTCATTTTCCAGACTTTGTTTTGCTTTTGAGTCTGAAAGCAATCTTCCGGACTTTGTCCGGATACCCTTTACCGGTAAGTTTACGGATGAAGACCTAGTAACAAGAGCGGACTTTTCGCTGTATGGGGTTTGCGTTCAGATTATCAGTTAATGTTCTGGGAAAGCTGGAGGGGTGGGGGGGCGGGGAAAAGGGAAGGGGGCAGGGAACGCTGTGAGCGCACACGTTGATGACGTATAAATGTCACTATTTTCCTTTCAGCTTCTTCGTCGATGTCTCTTAAGAGTTTCCATGTGCGCAAAATTGTACACATCACAAAGACGAGCGCTGCGAGTAGATCTGCCCGCCGCACTAAGTTTACGTCAAATCCACATACAACCCCCCACTCCCCAGACATTCGTCAGGATCCTCTGGTACATTTGTTGCTGTGTGAAAGCAGCCGAAAGGCAATGTTCCGGAAAAAAGTGGTGTATTTGAAAACACAACTCCGGTTAAAGACCGGATGGAATTGTTCGCAAATATTCCAGAACTTCTGTCTGAAAACAGCTTAAAATACACCAACATTTGTGGTTGCAATGTGATCAGAGGTGAAAAGGCTCAAGGGGTGTGGATATCTTTGCAAATTACTGTATATGCAAGAGCATTCTTCTAATGAAAATATATTGTAATGAAATTCATATTTTTGCATATCTGGTTGCAAAGTTAGAAAAGTATGGAATAATAACTAAGGTATTCTAAAAGTAGTATGCAGTCACATGGATTTGGATTTGCCTTCTTAGCAATCCTGCAAGCAGCTCCATAATAAAGTTTTCACAATCTCCAAGAGCAGAACTCTCCCATTTCTTAATAGCATTAGGACCAGGAGAGAAGGGTTCCTTGCAACACTTTGCTGTCATCATATAGGTGTCTCCCACTTTGCAGGGATCAATTACTTTAATTTTCAGAGTGCTTGGCAGCTTCTTAGTGGAGCCAGTTGGTTTTGATTGTTGAGGTTAGGTTTGAGAAATCAAATTAAATTATCTTTAAAGGCCTACCCTTACCTTAAGTGCACAGGAATATAAACAGTGTGGTGATTTTTTTTTTTTTTGCATTCATCAAAGCTTGCAGCTCCTACCACAGGAGGCCATGTTCTATGTGCTTTAACACACACGAAAGCATATGTTATTTAATAAAGGATGTTAATTCAAACACATTGTCCCAGTTTAAAGTCTGTTTATCTCACTCACAATATTACAATGCAGATTTCTTTTGAAACCCAATCCCTGGGGCATTACAGTCAAACAGATGTTCCGTATCAGACACTTTTGGTTGTTTGATATTAGAGCTGATATTGAAATGTACATTCTGGTCTTCAGTGTGCAATACATATTCATTCCCTTTAATAAAGATAAATGGGGTGTTTTTTTGTAGAAGCTTTTCCCCAGCTGCGGTGGAAAAGATTAAACGTCCTTCAGCGCTCTGCCTTACCACACCAGTCACTTCACATTTAATGTCAATAAACTGGCTCCAAAAAAAGGGATATTAGTGTCCCCAAGTATATATCCTCAAGGAGAAACCCCTCAATAAGCAGACAGTCACTGTCTCTTAAATACTTAAGGTTACAGCTCTGCAGCTCAAACAAAGTTTCTGCAGGTTAAGAGGCAAACTTTAAAACTGAAAAGCTGCAAAATTCTGATAACATATATTTCAAATGTCCAGTCCTAGTTGTCTGGCTCTTATCTCCGCCTTCAGTAGCGGGCTGTCATCTGAGCTTTGTTTTGTTTTTTTAAAAAGACATCTGTTACCGGTGCCAGATGATGGATGACACGGCAGCATTTGGATTACTGAGACGAGCAGAACCAGGGGCGGGCTTGTCACTCCTTTGCTATATTTGGTCAGACAGCAGGAGACTCGCAAGGAGAAAGTCTTGTCTTCAACGACCTTGACAGTGTGCTCTCCCACAACGGTCGCTTTTTCAGACAGCTCAGGTTGACTTGCACTGATCAGTGGGAACGAGTGAACTGACACTCGTCAATTTAAGGTGTGTGCCAAAAGAGACAGGAAGAAGAATATTTGGAGGGGGCAGTGAACATAAACAGAGGTGTTTACAGTGACACATTTTTAGTATGTATTAGCACAATCAAGGCAGTGAGGAATTGGTTAAGTCCATGTACACACGTAGCAGTTTTTTTTTTTAAAGCCAAATATCCTTACTGGCTCATTTTAAAAAAAAGCCCATCCACACCTAATGGCATAAGTGCATTGTTAACCACATTCATAGACATGCCAAACCTGTTAGGGCAGTATTTCCCCAAATTCTATCCAATCAGAATATTTTTCTACTTTCTAAATTCTACATAGAGCAGCCCTTGATCTTGTAAAGACAAGCAAGCAAAAAGCACTTGGACAATCGATAATCCCAACACAGCTCTAATGGCATCCATGCTGTTTCTGAGTGTAAACACAGGTCGCACATGTGATGTCGGAGCATTTTTGTCATGGGATGTGACGTTCCGAAACTTAAAACCCTTATTATTTATCTCCACAAACAAACACTTAAAACGTGGAATTTTCAAATCTTCACTTTGGTCTGAGTTTTTTTGAAAGAATTGATTTTGATATCATAAATCTGCGTTTTTGGATGGTGACAGGGTTGAGAGGCCAAATTGTAGAGAAATATATTTGTTTTGTGAGATAGCAGGCTACATGTGGACAAGGCCTTAATCTCCTAAACGTTTCAACATGACTTTTGTATGCTAAAATTTCAGACTTTTCCATACAAAAAAGTGTTCCAAAATCCTTTTGAAGCCAACTTTAGACAGTAAATACCAATGTTTACCATGTTTGATATTACAGTTTGATCTGAAACATTTAAGTGTAACATTTAAGTGACAATGGTCATTCATAACAGGACAGATGGACAGGTGAACGGATGGATGGATGGGTTGCATACAAACCCTGAAGATAGCTTGAAGTTCGCATATCTCAACCCTACAAGATGCATGAAGCCCCAATCAATATCAAAGGCAGATTATCCAAAACACAACTGGTAAATGTGGAGGTATAGTACAAATTCAATAAACAGTAGGAGAAAATTAGTGTTTGGACTTATAATACCTAAACCAAAAACTAATTCAACCTTCTGAAGTCTTGTCAAAATTATTCATTTCTAGTAAAAGTATCACCTCAAGGTAGTTCAAAAGTTAACCCCTGTCCTGCAGGAAAGCTAGGTGTGCTGAAGCATATGTATGGCAGCAGCATCATCAGCAAAGCACTTTCAAACACTAGGCAGAGAACAACCTGCTACAGTAATCCATCCATCATGCCTCAGGGACAAAGGGCCAGAGTACACTTTGTGGTTGGATATATGTTCATATGTGCAGAGATAGAGAAGGAGAGAGACCCTCAGAGAACGTCTCAGTATAGCCATTATCCACACTAACCCTCCCCTCCCATTTCCTCCCTTTGAGAGAGCTTAGCAAGACCGGATTACAACCAATTACAGGCCTCCCTGGAGAGCACGAAAACAGGGCTGGAGGATCATCTATGTATGTGTGTATGACGCACCAGATGGGAGATGGTCATTTAACATTTAATCAGCTATGAGAACCAGAGGATCAAAACTGAACAATTCCTGACACTGAATACATGAAACAGATTAAGAGCAATTATCCCCTGAAAGCACATACAGCATGCTGAGCTTTAGATAAAATATTTTTTACAGTTGACAATGAAACAACTCTATCCCTTCACTTTTTATACTTGCCTAAGCCCTAAGCGGTCGCAGGACTGCTGGTGCTGAACTTCAGTACTTAATGATAAAGAGGCAGGGTACATCCTGCAAAGGTTACCAGTCCATCACAGGGCAACAAAGGGGATATTTAGAAAGGCCAACTACTAAACATCTTTGTTTTTGAATTAACAAGAGGGCCTGTTCAAGCACACCTTTTCACCAGTCCCCCCCTGCAGTAAAATACCCACAAAACATGATAGGCTACTGCCTGAGGTTTGTAAGCTTCCTTATTTTTCTCAAGATGTTACAATAGTCATTATAGTCAAACGGTTCAATTTTAGTTTCATCATAGCAAAGGACATTTTGTCAAAAATTAAGCATAGCATTGTATTTTTCAAACTTTAATCAGACTTTTTATCTTGCCTTTTAATAATGGCTTCTTCCTTTTTGAGTGGCTTTTAAGTCCATCTGGGTTTGTGGCTCTTTTTGCTGTATATAATGAAACTCTGTCACAAGCTAAATCCAGCATGTTTTCTTGGGGGTTGATTCACAGATTTTTGCACCAAAATATGTACATCTGTGGGACAGAACATGTCTCTTTCCTTAACGGTATGATGGCTGGATATTCCCATGCTGTTTGTGCTTGTGATTGTTAAACAGGCTCCTTCAAGCTTGCAGAAATAGTACCCAAGGATGAACCAAACTTGTGGGGATCTACATATCTCTTTTTTGAGATCTATGCTTTTTCTATGATGTCACAAAAGAAAGAGGTGTGTTTAAGGTCTTGTCTTAAAATGTACACTTTGAGATCTCAATCTTTAAGTGCAGGATTTGTGGCAAAACTTAAAAGCTGCTGTTAAAAGACACTCATTGATTCTCGGGCTACTTTATAAAGAAGAATAGGCAACAATTTTAGTCTCTTTATGTGAAAAGCTGGTATGAATGAGACGTGCAGCTGTAACTGCAGAACAAGGTGGTTCTGTAAAGCTTTGATTCAATGGGGCTGAGTACTAATGCAAACCATTACATTTTCTTTTGTAAAAACTTAGAAAATCATGCATCTTTTGACTTCAGAGTCATTCAACTTTTTATCATACTGTAAATGGCACATTAAATCCAAACACAAACACAATAAAGCTTGAGGTTTAAAGCCGATAAACTGAGAAAACTTTCAAGGGGTGTGAACTGTGAATTTCCTACAACATATTCACAAAGTTTGCTGCAAAACTACTTTTAGATCTTTGTTTCAGTTGTTTCTGTGATGTACTGAAATGTAATTACAAGCACTTTATACGTTTCAAAGGATGTTATTGACAATTACCTGACATTTATGCAAAGAGTCAGTATTTGCAGTGTTGGCCCTTCTTTTTCAGGACCTCTGCAATTCGACTGGGCATGCTCTCAATCAACTTCTGGGCCAAATCCTGACTGATAACAACCCATTCTTTCATAATCACTTCTTGGAGTTTGTCAGAATTAGTGGGTTTTTGTTTGTCCACCCGCCTCTTGAGGACTGACCACAAGTTCTCAATGGGATTAAGATCTGGGGAGTTTCCAGGCCATGGACCCAAAATTTCAACGTTTTGGTCCCCGAGCCACTTTGTTATCACTTTTGCCTTATGGCACGGCGCTCCATCGTACTGGAAAATGCATTGTTCTTCACCAAACTGTTGTTGGATTGTTGGAAGAAGTTGCTGTTGGAGGGTGTTTTGGTACCATTCTTTATTCATGGCTGTGTTTTTGGGCAAAATTGTAAGTGAGCCCACTCCCTTGGATGAGAAGCAACTCCACACATGAATGGTCTCAGGATTCTTTAGTGTTGGCATGACACAGGACTGATGGTTGCGCTCACCTTTTTTTCTCCAGACAAGCCTTTTTCCAGATGCCCCAAACAATCGGAAAGAGGTTTCATCAGAGAATATTACTTTGCCCCAGTCCTCAGCAGTCCATTCACCATACTTTCTGCAGAAGATCAATCTGTCCCTGATGTTTTTTTGGAGAGAAGTGGCTTCTTTGCTGCCCTTCTTGACACCAGGCCATCTTCCAAAAGTCTTCGCCTCACTGTGCATGCAGATGCGCTCAGACCTGCCTGCTGCCATTCCTGAGCAAGCTATGCACTGGTGGCACTCTGATCCCGCAGCTGAATCCTCTTTAGGAGATGATCCTGGCGCTTGCTGGACTTTCTTGGATGCCCTGAAGCCTTCTTAACAAGAATTTAACCTCTTTCCTTTAAGTTCTTGATAATCCTATAAATTGTTGATTTAGGTGCAATTTTAGTAGCCATGATATCCTTGCCTGTGAAGCCATTTCTATGCAACGCAATGATGGCTACACACGTTTCTTTGCAAGTCACCATGGTTAACAATGGAAGAACAATGGATTCAAGCATCACCCTCCTTTTAACATGTCAAGTCTGCCATTCTAACCCAATCAGCCTGACATAATGATCTCCAGCCTTGTGCTCGTCAACATTCTTACCTGAGTTAACTAGACGATTACTGAAATGATCTCAGCAGGTCCTTTAATGACAGCAATGAAATGCAGTGGAATTTTCATGGCAAAGAAGGACTATGCAATTCATCTGATCACTGTTCATAACATTCTGGAGTATATGCAAATTGCTATTATAAAAACTTAAGCAGCAACTTTTCCAATTTCCAATATTTAGGCAATTCTCAAAACGTTTGTCCATACACACATGTGTATTTAGTTACTATTTAAATATTTTTTGGTCGTAGTTTTTTCTCCTCACCTAATACACAGTGAGCACATCTATTTCAGCTAGCCTATCTAAATAATTTCTTACTTCAAACAAATTTTTAAAACATATGTCTTGTATATGACTTTTTGATGACTTGGACCTAAGTACAGTACAGACTTAGTATTTACATAATTTTTTATTGTTATTGAAGGGGTCATAGTTGCAGTTTTGTTTTCATAAATATGCACATCTTTGATGTAAAGCAGACATGACCATCTCTCTTCATCACCACATCTCATCCAGTGGCTTCTTTTAGCCCCCCCTTTCATTCTTTTATCTCCTGTGCTGTTTTGTATTCAGTTTTCGATCTTCCCGTTTATCTTTATTGCCTTCTTTAGAAACGTTGCAGACATTAGGTTTGAGGCAGCTGATGGACAGGCTGTAGCTTGTGCAAACTGGGCCAGTCACTGAGTAATTCAGGCCTGGCTGTCAAGAGTGATCCCCCTCTATCTGTATTCCAGTGGGAAGGTGCGATGATTTCTGTGGTAAAGTACCGCTCTGCTGTAGTCAGGCAGAGGAGGCTGCACTCTAGCTGTGTTTCTACAGTGGCAGGACGTGTGCATGCTCACATCCCTGTCGGCCTGTATGTGTCACAGACAGCGCTCTCTAACCTTGGCAGCTCTGCACAAACAGCAGCATGGACTGATGTGCTCTACCTTTCACAGCCTCATTCATCTTACTTACACTGTAGCTGGTGGACAGATCCACACATTTGTAAATCACAAGGACAGTCTGAGTCACTGACACTGAACTCCATTCCAGAGAGGCACAATCTTTATAAACCAGGTTGTCTTTTTCAACAACAAAAATGTTGCTTCTTTTATTCTGTTCACAGGGCTGTCACAAACTATTTACATTGAAAAAGAGGAAATACTCACCAAATGCTTCTTGCCTTGGAGAAGGTCTTGTCCACTCTAAAAAATGCACAAAACATAAAGCCATTATAATCAATTTACAGCTTTTATTATCTCTCTGTTTCAGATCATCTCCCCTAAAATAAAATGAAAAACTGATAAATTACTCTTTAGTAAGTATATTTTAAAGGCTGCATTGAAAGCAGTTATTCAATTCAACTTTTTGTTGACAGCCAAAAGCACATCACCATCCCCTACTGGTACATAAATAAACCCCACACTCAGAAAAGGTTTCATGTCTCTCTCCGCTTGGAGGTCAGATCAGAATAAGTGAGATTTTCTCAGATGGAATGATGTATTGTTTTCTAAATTATTTATAGTTAAAAATCTGGAAGGTGGCATGCACGATAAAACAACAGTGAGTGCCCATGCAGCAAGATAGACTGCACTGGACTACCTCCTCCAATTTGTGGAAGTAGCGTTTTCAAGAATGAGATGTTGATTTCGACTGGTTTTTTTTAGACAAAGTGGATCTTATCCTGGGTTGAACCCTAGCTGTAAAGCTCATAACTCACCGTCAAGTCAAGAAAAAAAATGTGTCATGGATCAGACCATAAATCACATTATACTGATTGCTTTTCTGGCCTTCCATGGCCTCTGTGGCAAATTGTTTTTTTCCCGGAGCCGTGTGTGCAGGTATATATTTTAAGATCCTTAAGTAGAGGTCTTTCAGGACTTGAAGTCAAGACCCGAATGATCTGGTCAGATCTGCCTGAAGAAATCAGGTCAGATGAATCATTGCCCTCCTTTAAATCCCAACTTTAAACATATTTTCACAGCCTGTCCTTATTTTGTTCTTACTTCTTCTATTATTCTGACATGATACTATATATTCATCATTTTCTAGCAACCAAATCTTCATATTGCTTGCTGTGATTTGTTTTTGTGGATTTGCCATTGTGGTGTATTGATTGAATTCTTGCAACAACTGTTTTACTTTAATCTTCTGCCCCCTGCTTATGTTTTAGGGTTTACAAAATGTTTTTTAAAATACAAGTGATTTTCAGTATATAAATGCATCAGCAGCCAAAAAACAGTCTGCCCTTTATTGCATTTTGTTTTGAGTTTTGTAAACATTATATGAAGGTTATAGGAACATCTGCTTTGATGCATAAATGTGGATGATCTTGTAATCTCTTCATTGTTTATTTCAAAATGACTCCCTCTATGAGGAAATGTGCAACTTATTTGCTTTTACAGTTAATGCTTGTGACATTTAACTGCAGAAATCAAATAAAGTTCACAGATTTCTGTTTGGTTCTTTTGTTGAAAAAAGCTAACTTTTCTTGTTAAAAGTTTTATTGTTGTGCTAAATTGCTTTATTATGCTGCCTTTGTGAAACATTTTTTTGTCTCTGATTTGATAGATGTTCTATAAATATAAGTCAGTGTAACAACCCATACCACAAACAGTATAATACAGGTCCTTCTAAAAAAATTAGCATATTGTGATAAAGTTCATTCTTTTCCATAATGTAATTATAAAAATTAAACTTTCATATATTTTAGATTCATTGCACACCAATTGAAATATTTCAGGTCTTTTATTGTTTTAAAACTGATGATTTTGGCATACAGCTCATGAAAACCCAAAATTCCTATCTCAAAAAATTAGCATATCATGAAAAGGTTCTCTAAACGAGCTATTAACCTAATCATCTGAATCAACTAATTAACTCTAAACACCTGCAAAAGATTCCTGAGGCTTTTAAAAACACCCAGCCTGGTTCTGTACTCAAAACCGCAATCATGGGTAAGACTGCTGACCTGACTGCTGCCCAGAAGGCCATCATTGACACCCTCAAGCAAGGGGGTAAGACACAGAAAGAAATTTCTTTTTTTTTTTTTACAAGAGAGGAAGGGGAACAAAGAAAACACAGGAAAACATTGAAGTCTGCCTCCATACCCACAGGACGGCAGAGAGAGGGGGGAAAACAAAACACGAAAAAGGAACATCGACAAAACCAACCAAACATTGTGAACTAAGAATTACACAACCACATCACACAAAAATAGATATAAAAATACAACAACAATGTCACAGAAAAACTCATGGTACCGATTAATCCAGCTCTAGTAATGATAACCTCAGCCCAAGAATATATCCTTAAACACCAGAGACCCCACATCTATGTGTGTGTGTTAGCATGCTGGTGCATATAAGGTTACTCCATAAGAGTGTTCGATAGTTGGTGTGAGAAGACATCAATCCGTCCCCCAGGAATCGATGCAGACATGAAGGAGATCGGAGCAAAGACGTCCAAAGGACCGCCAGAGCCCCAGGCGGACCCGGGCGGGGCCGACCGCATCCCCCAAGAGAGGAGAAAAGGAGAACCCCAGGGGAACATCCAGCGGCCACTATGCAGGGGCCCGGGGGGCGGCAGTGACGAGCCCACGGGCTCCGCCGGCAACCGGCCGCGCCGGGGCGGGCCGGTCAACGGGCCGGGGGAGCCCCGGGGCACCCCAGCAGGGACCCGACAAGGGACCGGCCGACGAGGGGCCCCCGGCACTGCAGGGGCCGCGGCCGGCCACCGGCCGCCACGCGACGCCTCCACCCTGGGCCAATCCCCACCGCCAATATCCCAGCGCCCCACCAATAGCCGCAGGGGACGGACAGCATCCCCAGGCCGGGCTCAGTCAGCATCTGGACGCCAAGTTGTACCAGCTCCCGGGTCCTGATCTCTCGCAACGCAGGATCACAGAAAGAAATTTCTGAACGAATAGGCTGTTCCCAGAGTGCTGTATCAAGGCACCTCAGTGGGAAGTCTGTGGGAAGGAAAAAGTGTGGCAGAAAACGCTGCACAACGAGAAGAGGTGACCGGACCCTGAGGAAGATTGTGGAGAAGGACCGATTCCAGACCTTGGGGGACCTGCGGAAGCAGTGGACTGAGTCTGGAGTAGAAACATCCAGACCCACCGTGCACAGGCGTGTGCAGGAAATGGGCTACAGGTGCCGCATTCCCAGGTCAAGCCACTTTTGAACCAGAAACAGCGGCAGAAGCACCTGACCTGGGCTACAGAGAAGCAGTACTGGACTGTTGCTCAGTGGTCCAAAGTACTTTTTTCGGATGAAAGCAAATTTTGCATGTCATTCGGAAATCAAGGTGCCAGAGTCTGGAGGAAGACTGGGGAGAAGGAAATGCCAAAATGCCTGAAGTCCAGTGTCAAGTACCCACAGTCAGTGATGGTCTGGGGTGCCATGTCAGCTGCTGGTGTTGGTCCACTGTGTTTTATCAAGGGCAGGGTCAAGGCAGCTAGCTATCAGGAGATTTTGGAGCACTTCATGCTTCCATCTGCTGAAAAGGTTTATGGAGATGAAGATTTCATTTTTCAGAACGACCTGGCACCTGCTCACAGTGCCAAAACCACTGGTAAATGGTTAACTGACCATGGTATTACTGTGCTCAATTGGCCTGCCAACTCTCCTGACCTGAACCCCATAGAGAATCTGTGGGATATTGTGAAGAGGAAGTTGAGAGACGCAAGACCCAACACTCTGGATGAGCTTAAGGCCGCTATCGAAGCATCCTGGGCCTCCATAACACCTCAGCAGTGCCACAGGCTGATTGCCTCCATGCCACGCCGCATTGAAGCAGTCATTTCTGCAAAAGGATTCCCGACCAAGTATTGAGTGCATAACTGAACATAATTATTTGAAGGTTGACTTTTTTTTATATTAAAAACACTTTTCTTTTATTGGTCGGATGAAATATGCTAATTTTTTAGAGCTGTATGCCAAAATCATCAGTTTTAAAACAATAAAAGACCTGAAATAATTCAGTTGGTATGCAATGAATCTAAAATATATGAAAGTTTAATTTTTATCATTACATTATGGAAAAGAATGAACTTTATCACAATATGCTAATTTTTTGAGAAGGACCTGTATGTAAGTTAGTGTGGGAGACTGTCAAGATAAAATGTAAAACTACTTTCTGCCAATAGATGGCACTGCATGTGCAAAAGTAAAACGGACACAATCCCTCACTTCAGAAGGATTAACTTTGCTGAATGTCTCTAAAGCATTTTTTCATGCTTTTATTAACATAAATCTGTCACAGAGATAAACACCCGGAGCAGCTATTAACAGTCACTGTGTGATGAAGGTGATTCATGGCTGCAGCTGGGGGTCCTGTAATAAACTGGCATACACGACACAATGAAAAGTGAATGTTGTTTGTCTATTGCATCTACACTTACAATGTCAAAATGTGCAAAAAGTAATGATAAAATAAATACGTCCAACTATTCCCCCCTCAACCCAACGGGTGTCTGTGTCAGCCCCATCCTGCATTTTGCACCATAGGTATCCATGTTCAGAGGTCTCGTCTGTCAGTAAGGAGCATGGCACAACGATGTAGTAACTCCCATAGGATAAAAGCTTTCTGGACAGACGACAGACTCTTCTGGTCTAAAAATCGAAACACCATCGACACAGTACCACTTTGTTATGATCGCTTTTTAGTTTGGTTAGTTGTGCTGTGATGGGTTTGTCATGGAACGTGGAATTGACAATTATGTTCTACACAAGTGGACAGCATTGTGGCTGCAAGCTGGAAGCGGGATCCACTTACTGTCCTGATGCTAACTATTATTAGCAAACCCAGCCAATGATAACATATTTATCTCATTCAAACACTAAAGGAACATTGTTACTGATACCGACACAACAGTTCCATGTATAACATTCGATTAATGTGACACAATCTACCTCCATTACTTTGATAACCATTTATACTTAAGAAAGCCAAACTGGATATAGAACTCAGGAGAACTTCAGGACTTTTAATTTTCAAGAATTCCAGCTTCAGTGGATTTTTCTAACTTACTCCGAGTTATGAATGCAAGTAGAAAATAAAAAAAAATGCTACATAATAGGCTATAATGACAGCTGGTTGACTGGATCCTGGGTGGTATAATAAAGCCCAGAATTATTCATACCACTGGCAGATTTAGATTTGAAATTTTGTAATTCAGCCAAGAAACTTCTCAATAAAGAATAAATTAATGTAAAAGGTGTAAAATTATGTTTTTATTTATGTTTTTATTTATTTATTTATTTTAATAAAAATGTAAAACTATTTATACCTTTCTTCAACCAAATAAAAAAAAATGTATTGAAAGCAATTGAATCCTTCTTGTAAGTGTTGACCAGCTTTTTGCACCTTTACGCTGCTATTTTTTAAAATGTATTAATTGTGATAATCTCCAAGTTGGCCTTGGAATCACTCTAAAATTTCGCTTCTCAACGCATTCTCAATTCCATGTCGAGATTTACCATCAGAAGAAAAACGTTGGTTAAAATCAAAACCAAAATTCTAAATCTTCCAGGGATCTAAATAATGTTTAGGTTGAGTACATGTTTAATTTACTGTACTAATAAGATTTAATTTTGAAGTCCTGAGTTGGAAAAATAAAATTGTAGTCAGAATCTGAATGGAAAACTTGAAAGTCCCCAGGAAAGCCTCAGTTTTATAGTCAATATACCTGTGGCACGTCAAAAAAAAAAAAGTAGTTGAAGTTGCAGGAATAAACTTATTTGTACATCTGACAGTTTGTGTTGCACTAAACCATTGGTACAATAAGTCGTGTAGAATGCCTATTTGCAAGCATGTTCGTTCAGTGCTTGGATGCATTAAAAAAATGGAGAAAAATACATTGTGCTGATAATAGCAGTTGGCAGCACAACAATCAGCAAATCCCATCATTTTCTGACTTGCAGCTCATAAGTAAAGTCATTTAAAGTTCTGAGTTTCAACTTCCGGGACAAATTGAAGGCAGCATTAACTGGTAGTTTTCAATGTTTTGCCTTTTCATATCTTCTAAACTTCCACTTCCACTCCTTTTTCTTATACAGACTTTCATAATAAGTTTTTTCTTGTTTATACAGAAGATCACATGATGAATAAAGATAAAATGGGATAAGTGTATGTCTCAAAGACACTCAACTGGTGTCAACGTCTTCAAATTAACAAGCAATCACTCCACATGTTGAGCCACAGGACCCTGTTCAAATCAGTGAATAATTGCATTTATTCTGAGACAGAAGTAATAAATCAGACCATAATCAGTTATTACAAATCATATAGGGGGATATCCAAAGATGTTTTGCTAAAAGTAAAAAATATACTTCTAATGCAAGAGGAAATGACATTGGATTTTCAGAGCAACTTTCTTCTTCAAAGGAAATTGAAAGTGAGCTTAAACTATAAAGCCAATCATTCAAACTGTTTTCAACCAGATTTCAACCTATTATCTAAAAGGAAAGGAATGAAAGGCATCCAAAGAACAATGCTAGTAGCAATGTCAAGACTAGCTCACAAACAAAGAACTAGAAGGACATCCTGTTTTATTCATTCAACAATAAACAAAACTGCAGAAACTCTCAAAAAAGGTTACACCGAAACCAAAAGTTAACAAAAAGTTAAGACTTCTTCTTTTCTGGCAAGACATTTTCTGAAAGGTAATTGAAAGCTTAAAACTTCCTCCTTATGAGAAAACTGTTACATAGAGGAAGCAGAGCCCATGGGGGGTGGGGGGGGGGGGGAGGTCTTTTCACTGTGATAAATCCATGTACAGACTCTGTGACAGTAAGTTGCCTCAGAAACCTCATCATTAACCTATGACCTTCTCGTGACACAGAATAACACTCCCATGGTGTCTGCAAAGTTTTTTTTTTTTATCTAAAAAAAATACCCAACAGTGAGGATTTCGTAGAGTTCAGCATGCTCATGTGTGCAGATAAATCCGTGCTCCACCTACAGTGGAATGCAGACCGGTCCCTGGGAGCACCATCGGCACTGCTGTGCATGAGGAGATGAGGTATGTTTTCATATGAATCAGCAAGAAAAACATTTTTTGAACCTCATCCTGTGCCGCTCATCCCTTCTTATGTTTCACAGAATTCCCATTAAATGAAATCAACCAGGGTGTGCCAGCATTACTGAGTGTGACTCCAGACTGAAATATCAAAATGTTTTTATAAAACAAAATATAAGCTTTTGATAGCAGAACATGAAACCCAAAGGCTAAGAGTTGCCTCTAGCGTACTGAGAATGAGGAATTAAAGAATTAGAGAATTAAAGCAGGTATGTCATATAAAATGTTGAAATAAATGTATATAATAAAGTCTTCCTACCCCTTGAACATGTGACAGAACAACACAAAGTAGTGCATAATTGTAAAGTGGAAGAAAAAAATGCATGGTTTTCAATTCCTTCAAATCACAAAAATCTGAAAAGTGTGATGTACTTTTTTTTATTATCCCTTCATTATTCTGAGGACCCCAAATACAATCCAGTGCAGCCTCTTACCTTTAAAAGTCACATAATTAATATATAGAGACTTGTATGGAAGAGTGTGTAGTGCATTTCCTAACGGCCCAAATTACTCAGAGATCCCTGAATAAAATCCGGTGGCACCATTTACAATCACAAGTCACCTAATCCCTATGTAGAGGCCTTTATGGAAAAGTGTCATTAATTTCTTTTAAGTTGCCTTGTGTCAAAGCTTTCGGGAGCCTCCTTAGCTTAGAGTAGGTCTCTTCAAAATTTGCACAGATGGAGAATAAAACATTTTCCTTGCAAAATGGCTCAAGCTCAGTCAGACTAGATGGAGAGCATCTGTGAACATTAATCTTCAAATCTTACCACAGATCAGTCCTCAAGGGCTCCGATCCTGCATGTTTTAGTTTTCATTCCCTGGTTTACCACCCCTAAAATTAAATGATGGCTTGTTAGCAGGCCTCTGTAGAACTTTGCCATACTGAGGAGGTAGTTGGACCATTTGAATCAGCTCTGTTGGAGCAGAGACTCATCTAAAACTGCCACCACCATGTTTTACAGAGGGTATGATGTGTTGGTGATGTGTTGTGTTAGCCCTACACACATGGCATTTTGCATGTAAGGGAAAAAAATTCTACTGTATTTTCATCTGACAAGAGCTTCTCCTCACATATGTTTGCTCTGTGTCACTCTTTTTGGGGCACTTGGTTGCACTGGATTTTATTTGGAGCATGAGAGTGAAGGGGGGGGGCAGAATGTAAAACACTTTTTTTCAAACAAAAAAAACTATAGAAACTTGTATAATTTCTCATAGTCTCTGTTGACAATCTCAATAAAAATGAATAATATTTTTTGTGGTTCTAATGTGACAAAATGTTAAAAAGTGCAAACTATATGAATGTCTGTAATGCAGTGTAATTTATACCATTGTATGTTAAGTAGAAGGTCAAATGGGTCTATAAAGTTTGCATCTAATCCCATTGGGGAATCTGAAAACAGTCCACCTAAATGACAACATTTCAAAAAGCAGAGTCATCCAGGCAGATATTACACCAAAAAATTTGGGTGATTCCTCCTTGTTCTCAGAAAGGTATTAACCTACCAAGTGGTAGTCATGGAAACAAACATTCTTAGGGATAAGAAGGCTCTCAGAAACCCACCAGTGTGTCAACAGCTGTGACACTTTACAAGAAAGTAATTTTCCTAGATCAGCTTAAAGTTTCTTCCCTTCTTTCTGCAAACTTCTTAACATTTTCCACACTTTAAAAATTAGCCGAGGCCATTAGTGCACATCAAGTCAGCGACACTGCTCTCAGCAAGCAGGTCAGCAGATTGAAATGAGGAGAGAGTTCCAAGGAAATCCAGCTTAAAAACCACAATGCATTTCTCTCCCATAAATCTGGAGCTGTGACATGTTTCAGGACTTTTATCTAAAATATAAGAAACAGTAAACAGACCATAATCCAGCTAAATATAACTTTACCCAAATGATTCCAGGACTTTGGACCTCTTTACCACTCTTCACCCCATCATTTGCTAAGAAAATCCCCTTTGATTTTTGCTGTAAACAAACATTTCCCGAGAAAGAGGTACAGTACAGTTCTGCGACAGTGCTTCTCATAATTAGTTTAGAATTTGTCATCAATTTGTCAAATGTGCCATTTGTAGTAACTAAAACTGCTAAACTCCTGATAAAGCTGGTAAATCCAGCATGCACGAAAATGACTCATTTCCCCCTGCTTTTTAATTAGTCTGGTGGAGTCGGGGTCAGTGTTGCACCCACTTGAGAATATCTAAAATCATCTGACAGTTTGGACTAAACAGTTTGTAAGCCAAGCGGAGGTAAAAAGGTCACAAATCTCATCTGGCTTCTACAATTACAGCTACACCTTAAAGACAACAAAAGACAGTTCCCTTCCCATAACTGAGCAAATTAGCCTCTTGAGCAGTAAACACTAAAACCGAATACCTTTTTCTACTCCCTTCCTTTATGTTATATGCTGTTTCATAATTCTCCCACACAAATCTTAAGAGCAATAAAAACATTATACATTACTTAAATTGATATTTGGTTTTAACAACAACAAAATTAAAACAGGGGATGAATTAATAAGCTTAAAAAAAATATGTGTTTGATTATACTTCCATTTCTAGTTTTTATGTTGTCACAGGAACATTTCTGCTGCTAATTGATTCATTATATAACACTGTTAATATGATTCAATACTTGTACGTAAAAAAGTGACATCAAATTTGCTAATCTGTATTCTTTTCTTTTCCTGCCCCATGATTCTGCAACAATAAAAACTCAGAAATGCTAGTATCAATGTGGTAAAGAAACCAGATCTGACCTGTCTGCCTCTAATAAACTAATACCAGATGTGTTTTTTTTATATTTGGCATTACTTTTAAAAGTATAATTTAAATATTTTCAGGTGGGGTTTTGTTAGGAGTTCACAACCAGTCAATAACTTAACAGTAGTGGAAAATAATCTTACTGGCATAATTTTGATGAAACAGAAATTTGCTCCCCAGACAACACTTAGATATAGACAACATAAAACAACTCTAATCTAAAAACTATGAGCGTTCCAGCAAAAGCCTTTATAGAACCTTTTAAAAAGGCTTCATGTGTGAATTAAACCGTTAGATACATGTCTAAATCAAGGATTATTTCGACAGAGCATTATGACCTGTTACAATGACCTCGAGTGAAACATATTTGTAAAAAAGAACCAGTTGATGCATTCAAACATATAAACATAGTGCCACCCCCCCCCCCCACCCAGCCAATAGTGAAGAAATTACTGTAAAAATACTGATTTTTCAGGTGTATTCTAATGTAAAATGGAGGTCAGTTTAAATGTTTAGGAAATTGTGCTCATATGATCCACTCGTAGTCATATGATGGATGGATAGATGGATGGACGGACGGACGGACGGACGGACGGATGTAATCTCTGCTCTATCATAATAAAGATTCTAAGAGAAACTGTGGATAAGATAGTGACTCCTCATAACTTCGGAACACAGCCCTCATTTAAAAAGAAAAGCTGGCATATTAAGAAAATAACCTTTTAATGATGCTTACATCCTAATTTAAAAAACAGAAGACATGTGAGCAAGTGTAAATATTAGTTTTTTGCACATGTCACTGAGCATAACGTGGGGTGTTTGTTGAATGGGCCAATTCAGGCAGCAAGGCAGAGAGTAGAAGACAACCCAATTCTCCAGGCACCACTTCTCCTCGGTTTTGGATAAAAATATATGTTGACAGTCCAAAATTCCTTCAGCAAAAACACAGAGTGCAATACAACAGTGGGGAAAGGGAAGTTTGACAAGAGAAAGGGGGGATGCTAAACCCAACAGAGAAAAGACCAATCCTGTGATCACACTTCACTTCACCCAAATAACAGGCTGCTCTGGTCACAACCAGCATCATATTTATACAGACCATGTCTTTCTGTACTGTCTGTGACAATAAATGACATGCTGATAGGTTCACAAATAAATGTAAGTCTTTAGCGGTCTATGGCAAATGTTATAAATGTCATTGGAAAGCAATCCAACACCAATGGATCAGTTAGTCTTACTCACGTTAAACACCCAAACTAGCACCTCATTTCACTATCTTTCAGGGTAATATTAGAACATTAGATCACACTGAGGTACTATACAGCCGCTTAGCTCTAAAATGTTCTTTATTTATAACAGAAGGGTAAAGAAACGTTGTCAAAACAATAGTAAACGTGACCAGATTCAGACAGCCCTGTGTGGGCTGAATGGGCTGTTGTCAATTGACTCATTCAGCCTACAGAAATGAGCACAAAGAGGCTAAATGTCCTCATTCGGTTGGGTTACACAGTACAGTAGGATACACTGTAACAAATACACATCAGTTCTACATCTATGCTGGATACAATATTTATGACAAGAATCCAACAAAAACTAACAGCGTTTGTGTGTTTAATGCATGTGTGATAAATGTTTCTTGATTCTGTGATTTTATATAAATGAGTGATTTTAATAATTCACATAGTTGTTCTGTGTTTTGTGGATCCCAGGAAATGAATGATGAGATGTTACTAATCTCTATAAGAAGGTACAAATTTTCATCCAACAACATATTGAGCTGTGTTATTCATATTTTAATACTCCAATTAATATTGTAATATCATATTATTAAACATTTTAATATCTTGCCATTAACAAAATAGAGCAACCTCTGTTATTTTGGACAGGGAATCTCTGTGAACCTTAATTTGCAGGTCTTGCCAGAAATGTGCGGTTGAATTAAAGTATGGACTTTGACTAGGCCACTCTAGCACATGAATATAGATTTATCAAAAGCATTCCATTGATGTCATTGCCCTATATCTAGACCCATCATCGCTGTAAAACTGTGTCTCAAGTCTTGCTTCTAAAAAGGTATTCTTTAAGATTGCCTTGTATGTAACTCCAACCATCTTCCCATCAATTCTAACTAGCTCCCCGGTCTCTGGAACAGCATCCCCCCAGCATGACGCTGACACCGCAGTGTGACTGCACATACCCTTCAGGCTTGAGGCAAATGGCAACTGGCACTTCTTATGGCTTTCTTTCAACAATGTCTTTCTTTTTGCCACGCCTCTATTACAACAGTTGTCCTGTCAAAAGGTTATCCTAACTGAGCAATAATAATAATAATAATACATTTTATTTGTAAGCGCCTTTCAAGACTCTCAAGGTCGCTGAACATAAAACATAAACACAAATAACGCAACTCAGAACTATACAAGTAAATCAACATATCAAGCAGAGATAAAATCAATATACATCAACGACAGAACCACGTAAAAACAAAGTTAAGAATAGGATTAGGAATAGCACAGGTAGAACAACGAATTAAATAAAATAGAAAAGGATCATGTGGAGTATGCACGTCTGAATAGGTACGTTTTAAGCAGCGATTTGAATGTTTCAATAGATGATGCCGTACGAATGTCCAGTGGGAGTTCATTCCAGAGCCGCGGTGCAGATGAACTAAATGACCTGAGTCCCATGGTAGACAGACGGGCAGCTAGACGTTTTAAAAGTATCGGATGAGATATTGTATCAAATGCTGCTGTTAGATCAAGGTGAATGAGTATACTGAGTAGACCGGAGTCTGATGCCATCAGGAGATCCTTTGTAATTTTAACCATAGCAGTTTCTGTATTGTTGGGCCGAAAGCCAGATTGAAACAGTTCAAACAGAAGATTGTCACGGAGATGATTGTGAAGTTTTAGGGCTACCACTTTCTCTAATACTTTTGACAGGAATGGAGGTTGGAAATTGGCTGGAAGTTATTTAGGTCAGTTGTAGGTTTCTTAAAAATTGGAGTAATTATCGCTGTTTTGAATAATGCCGGAACAGATCCTGTGATCAGGGAGGAGTGTATGATATCATTGATGAGAGGTAGCAGAGAGGGTAAACAAAGTTTGACCAACTTTGTGGGTAGAGGGTCCAATTTACATGTGGAACATGTGGATTTTCGAATGATAGATGATATTTCACTGATGAATGGCAGACTGACATTGGAAAGAGTGGAAGAAGAGTTTGGGGAGAATGATGAACAGTATATGCAGCCAGATGCGTTACAAGGAGACATTTAAAGATGAATATTTTCAACTTTTGAAGAAAAGAAGTCCATAAATTGATTACTGAGACTGGTAGAGTACATTTGAGCTGAAAAAGTATCAGGGGGCTTGATGATATTGTTTAACGTAGAGAATAGGGCTATAGAATGTCCTTTCCCAGAATGAATAAATGAAGCATAGTAAACCGATAGAATAGACCAATAGATCTCTGTAGCTTCTCAATGAGTTACAATTAGCTTTTTTTATGCTTCTGTGGTTAAAGCGCTCATTGCCCATCATATCAGTTTAGATAGTCAGCCACGTTTTGGTAGGTTTGTAGTTGTGCAATAGTCTTTCGGTTTATTGATGATGGATTGAGTGACATGAGATGCTCAAAGCTCAAAGTTTAAGCATCATAACCCTTCTCCACAGCTTTCTCTCTCATCTGTCTGGTGTGTTCCCTGGTCTTCATAAACCTCTGAAGCCTTCACAGAGCAGTTGTATTTACACTGAGAAGGATATATAAATTAGGTGACTTTTAAAAGGCAGTTGGTTTCACTCAGTTTCATTTAGGGGTGTCAGGGTGAAGAGGGTCAATATAAATGCTCAACATTCATTTATGATGCTCTAGTTTGTGTTGTAGTGTCACGTAAAGTTCCTATAAAAAAAAACACAATGTAAAAAAAAATTCAAGGCCTGTGAAAA
The DNA here is from genome assembly GCA_963556495.2 of Valencia hispanica. Lineage (NCBI taxonomy): Eukaryota > Metazoa > Chordata > Actinopteri > Cyprinodontiformes > Valenciidae > Valencia > Valencia hispanica. The sequence continues at coordinate 43,158,664 of OY747709.1, forward strand.
CTTTTCAAATGCACCAAAAAAAATACAAGGACATTTACAACCTTAAAAAATAAATCTCATAATTCCTAAACATCATTTATTTATTTGAATTTTAAATGTTACATCTTGCCAAAACTAGGCCTCGTTGAGGGGATTATTGCATAGACTTGTGTATGTTTTGAAAGTCGTAGTAAGAGAAAAATTAATTGGACATTCGTCGCATCGTCAGCATTAGAAAGATAATTAAAGCACTCGGTGCCTTTCTTTGCTATTGTTCCCTGCAGATGGCTTGCGGTTGTAGATATGAATGTGACTGTTAAAGTAAATATTGCAAGGTGGACCTACTCCAGGGTCTCTGAAGGGCCCTCTGGTTGCCCTGCAACTGCTGTTTGTTTGGCCACTGCCCTTAGAAGGGTGCTTGAATGTGCTCACTGTTCTCCAGCAGATCTGCTTTGCTGCATAATCATCTTTAATCACGGCTGCATTTACCTTTGTCAAACAAAATCCGTTCCTCTGTTTTCTTTTGTCAAACGCTCAGTCTCAACCGAGTAGGGTTTAGACACAAAGTTGTAGAAAGTAGGTTTTTCTATTTAAATAAAACCAAATGAATACAAAGAAACATTTTTCATTCAAAGTAATTTGTTTAACTCCTATAAGCAATGCAGAACATGCAGAGAAACTCTTCATTTTAGCACTCATTCTGTCTGCTTGTTTACTTATAGGAATGGCATTTTTCAAAAAAATCAGATTACTTTACCAATAACAACTGTGAACAGCTCAGATTTCAAAACAATGTCTCTCTTTCCATTCAGCTGTTTTTGAACAGGATGGACGAGCATTCTTCCAGTTCTTTCTATGGAAGATTGCGACATAGAGCATCGTTGTTCAGGTTGCCTAAAGGTCGTTCCAATGAGGGCGCTGGAAGAGCATTCAGCTCATTTAACAGCTCATGGCTCTGTGTGTCATGATTAGGAGTGTATGACAAGAGCCACAAGACAAAGGCACATAGCTGCAGAATGTGTCATCGTATCAACAGATATGTGAGGTTCTGCAGAAAAAAATAAGATATTCGCAACATTATGATCCATCCTGTCAGCAAATATGTTGCAGAAAATAACAATATCCAGTAATACCATAATCTACCCTATGTAATACAAATAGCTGCATCGATGTTTTATTGGGTGAACAATGTCTTGTATCTGTCTTGTAATTGTCATCAGTCAATTGTTCCACTCCATGCAGTAGATGAAATAAACAACAAATAATGAGGCCAAAAACAGCAGACCAGCCAACAGTTAATGTAAACTCCATCCATGCATTGATCCATTCATCAGAACCAAATATGGAGAAGCACCATTCAGTTTCTATAGTCCTCTAATCTGGAACAAACTTCCAGAAAATTGCAAAAATGCTGAAACACTGAGTTCTTTTAAATCAAGGTTAAAACCCCCTTTGTTAAGAGTTTCGTTAATCTTTCATTAATAACAACCGGAACATTATAAACTGTTGTTTCTTTCAACCTGTCATCTGTTTTCCATACTTTTCACTACAATGTAATGTTTTTAGCTTGTTTGTTGTTTTATTTTCCTTCTAATCATATACACTTTGAATTTACTTGTTGCTGAAAATGTGTTATAAAAACAAATACAAACTTTCCTTGCCTATAGAGGGGAGGAGCAATGGGTCTTCTCTGAACTTCCCCCTAGACAGAGGCTCTTACCAGATGTTTAAGGCATATTCAGATGACACTAGAGTTTAAGTTTATTTCAGCCATTTATTTCTGTAATTTGTTCTCTCAATCAATTTAAACATCTCATTACCACCGGTGAGAGCTTTGCCTTTCAGTTTAACGCTTTCTTCACCAGGACAGACCGGAGTAACGTCCGAGTTACAGTAGACAAAGTCCCAATCCGTCTGTCCAGTTCATGCTCTATGTGACTATTGTGCTCTAGTGATCTAATCTAATTGATCAGACTAACATAAATTGAATTAATATAGTGCAGTTCTGTTGTTATATAACTTTATTAAATCTAGTCAATTTTGTTGGAAATATCTGCATCATTTCCATTTTTAAAAGGAAAGGAAAAGTTAATGTTCCAGTTTTGAATAGAATATAACACACTTTCATGTCACCTCAACACTTCTACATATTAGAAAGAAGAAGGCAAAGGGCAACAAATAGTATCACAGCTGTTGTTCACTTCAAGAGCTGCAGTTTTGATTGTCAGTTTCTTTTGCTTTCAGTTTTCAACAGATTTCCCCACTAGAGTAACATTTCTGTGAAATAGTCATACTGACTCAACACAAATTTAAAATCGATACAAAAGAACTAAGATGTTGCCGAGGAATAGTGCATAATGAAATTGAGAAAATTAAAGAGTATTCAAGAGATAGAAGAGTAAGTGTGTGACTTGTATGTAGAAATCAGCATTTGAAATGTCTCTTCTTGCACTGAAGTAGGGGCTGTTTATTATTTATTTTGTTCTAAAACCTTATTTCTTTAAATACGTTTTTTTTTATATTTGTTTACATAAAACCACAAAATACATGTTATGAATAAACACAACAGCTGTAATTACAAAAAGGGAAGAGTCTCATCTTTCATTCCGAGTATACTGCAAACAAAACACTTTCTACAGTTTGCAAAGTGTACTTTTTGCCTTACTGCCAAATACTTTGAGTTGTGTGAATGAATCTCATAAAGACAAGGAGCTGCATGTTGTTTGCTTCAAAGGTTCATATTCAATTCAATTCAAAAATACTTTATTGATCCCAGAGGGAAATATTTGAAATATTTGAACATGCACACACCTGACCTCCTTTTCCAGCTATTATTTTTAGTGTTATTGTGTAAAAACAACTCATGATAAGCTGGTAGTGGGAATGAGCCGGCACCAGCACTGTCCCCATTTCAAATTAAAGACAAGTAAAGCAAACATCAATCCAAGCAGTTTTGTATGAATGAAAATAAGAAAAGATGGATTATAGTCTGGCTTCTAACCCTTCTTTTCTGTCTTATCAGGCTTTTAACAAGAGGCAATCAAATGCAATCTAGTTTCTTTAAAAACTTTGGAATAGCCCTTTAGCTAAGCACAGCACATGAATCTTGAGTCAGATACCGACACACTAGCCAGCGGCAATATAAATAAGAACCGAAAATTGAGTTGGATCACAACTGACAAGTTTGTCAAGAGCCCCTTTCAAACAGGCCATGAAAAACGGTAATTTTCCGGACTTCGTCTGTTATGCTTTTGTGTCAGAAAGCAATCTTCCGTACTTTGTCCGAATACCCTTTACCGGTAATTTTATGGCTGAAGACCTAGTAACAAGAGCGGACTTTTCGCGGTATGGGGTTTGCATTCAGACAGTCAGGTAATGTTCCGCGAAAGCTGGAGGGGTGTGGGGCGGTGGGGAAAAGGGGGGAGGGGCAGGGAACGCTGTGAGCGCACATATTGATGACGTATAAATGTCATTATAATCCTTTCAGCTTCTTCATCGATGTCTCTTAAGCGTTTCCATGTGCGCAAAATTGCACACATCACAAAGACGAGCGCTGCGAGTAGATCTGCAGTTTCGTCTACCATCTTTGCATTTGTTTGGGAAAATGACGTACGCCCACCACACTAAGTTTACGTAATATCAACCTAGAGCATGAAGAGCATGAAAACAGAACAGAAAGACCCCATGCTGGGATTCAAACCCAGGACTTCCTTGTTAAAAGGCAACAGTGCTACCAACTGTTCCACTGTGCAGCCACAAAAACTTTGCATGTCAACCTTTTCCTTTGCTTGATTGGACCACCATCTATAGTGCAGCATACTACAGTTTACATTCTTGAGAGTTTAAACGAGGGCAAGTGGACTTTTCTTGTTGTGTTGAAAAAACAAGAGACAACAAGAAAAGTCCAGTTGCCTTCATTTAAACTTTCAAGAATATCATGTCCTGGATGACCAAGAATCTAAACCAACTACGGTGTATACATAGAACAACTGATTGCCCCCCAATGTATAATTCTACCTTCATTGATGTTCTAAATAAAAACAAAAATGACAAGGGAACTTCTTCACAAGCTAAGAAGAAAAGAACTGGTTGCTTTTTCACTCATGCAGGGGCCTTAAAGGTGCAATATATATGAATAAGATCTTGTGGTCAAATTTGAGGTACTCCAGTCAATGTAGAAAAACAAAAGAATCTGCTATCAACCACTCACCCCCTCCCCTTCGTGAGTTTCATGCTGGGCTGCCAGTTATGGATCAGTGCCAGACGATTCAAGATGAAGACGAGTCATACACAGTAAGTTGATAGGTAGATAAATACATTTCACTGCAATATTGAGTTGTTGGTAACTGAAAAGTGTAGTCTGAGATACTTTTAGAGCCAACTGTTTTTTTTTATTTACTGCTAGCATTGTTAGTTCACTGCTAGCCTCTAGCCCAGTCAGTGTTGAATTACAAATGCCGGCGCAGTGTTTGTGTTGAAGACTTGGCAACCTTGCGGGCTCACATGTGATTGGCTCTGAAACCAGAAGTACGGACAGACTGTAAACAATGACTACGTCCCTCTGCGGCCTTTTTAAAATTGATAAAAACTTGAAACCACCCAGCCGTCTGAGAGGGAAATCTGTTTCAATGTAATCTTCCTTCCAACATGACGGAGACATTAGACTGTTGTGTGATTATTTCACTGTACATTTCTTACATATTGCAACTTTAAGAAGGTTTTTCATCATATTTAATTAACTGACAAATTGTAAATGACCTGTACTTGTATAGCGCTATCTAGTCCTAAGGACTCCAAAGTGCTTCACACTACATTCAGTCATTCACCCATTCATGCACACATTCACACACTGGTGATGGCAAGCTACATTGTAGCCACAGCTGCCCTGGGGCACACAGAAGCGAGGTTGCCAACTACTGGTGCCACCGAGCCCTCAGACCACCACCAGCAGCCAAGGCAGGTGAAGAGTGTCTTGCCCAAGCACAAAACAACGGAGACGCGCGGGAGCGGGGGTTCAAACTAGTAACCCTCCGGTTACACGGTTGCTCCAGTCCAAAGACAGCATTTAACAGGAAAAATGTTTTCATTGATTCAGAAGTCACATTTATTTCTAAAGCTTTTTATAGGTAAAAACCAAAACGTGAAGTATTAAAACATGTGAGAGTAGCTAATACAAGCCACACATGACAAGATACAGAACAAAACCAATCATAGATGATCAAATTATGCCCCGACTTAAAGGCTGTTGAAATCAAAATAACGAATTCAACTGAATAAAGGTAACATACAGATGTTATCAACCCATTCCAGATCTAGGGGCCATGAATTTTAAAGATCTTTTTCCTTTGGTCTTTTTTGTGTAACTACCAACAACCTCTGACCAGGTGATCTCAGGGTACAAGAGGAGGTATGAAGCTCTGAGAAGTCAGATATGTAAGCAGAACTACTTAGGTGAAAAAAATAAAAATGTCAGTCTTTTCGGAATTTAACTGTATCTTACTGTTGCACACCCACTGTTTGATGCTTGTTTGGCATTTTAGCAAACATGGCAGATTATAGTATTCAAAGGGCCTAATTGACAGGAAAGTTAAACATCATCAACATGAAGACATGTAAAAACATCAGCAAATAGAATAGGTTCAAGAGTTAAACCATGTGGCACCCCAATTGCCAGGTTTCTAGATATGCTTTGCCAGAAAATAATGGAAAAACTGCATCATTAAGTTTTCCTTAGATCAGAGAGTTAAAAGTAATGTTTTTGGTGTCAACATTAATACTACATGTACTTCTGTAATGTAACATGTTTGCATTGTTGACAACTGGAAAACTAAACATGCTGGCAGGCAGAAAAAAGTGCAAAGCTGTCTACATGCTCAGCAGGCACTTTCCTCTGGAGAGTTACAAGCCTTCTTCACACATGGGATTATTTTAAGTCCAAGAATTATGGTTCTAAACAGGTATATTCAGGAAATGTGTCCTGTGTTCTAACTCTACAATTTTAAAAGGGTACACCAGTACACTTAGAATGTTGCTTGATATTGGGATGCTAGCTCAACTGTAACTATCTACACAACCTGTTAATTAAAAGTAGCCTATTTTTCAAGAATTTCTTCAGGACATTTTCAAAATTATATAAAGCCACACACAAATTCCATCTCTGCTGCCAGGCAGCAGTTGTCCTGGGACACCTATTTACCTTTTGCCATCAAAAAAAAGTTTGCTGACTTCTATATTCTGCAAAAACCTGCGTCTGTCACAAAAATAAAGCAAATGCCGGAGCAAAACTATGCACACTTCTTCGTTGCAGAGAAAGAATAAAAATGCTGAATCAGAAGCAAGCATGGACAGAACATGACTGCATATTAAACAAAAAACAGAACACAAATCTTCAGTTATTTTAAGTTTTTTTTTTTTTTTGTATATACTATGGTATGTTTTCCAGCAAGTTTATTTATTTGAATGCTTTTCAAAATCCTCTTGTTCAAGTTTCTGAATCGGATAGCTGAAAATACTTGATGGCTAAACATTAGGCAACAACATTATTAGGCCTAAAAGATATAAATATATCAAGTAAGACATAAAAGGGTAGGCTATGTGAGGTGATAAAAATGACATCATTGCTGTCGGGAAACAGCAAAGTAGAAAAGATTCTGCAGAGTCATTGAAGCAGCAGCTAATACCAGACACTCATGCACACAGTCGCAAATTAAAGTAAATCGTTAAGATTTATTCTCATTCATTCTTACCCTCCATAGGCTCCAAAAGTGAAACTCCTCTTTCTCTGCGGCATACCGGCAAACAGACAGCAGCGAGCCAGTCAACTCACAGCTGAGTGGAGCCAGCGCTTGTTTCACTTACGCTGACTGAGCGTGTTTGTGTGCGTGTCAGCGTGTGTTTGTATGCACTGCCTGCCGCCAAGGTTCCACTCCCCAAGCCTGACATGCCCTGCCTCCTCCGCCTCCACCAACAAAGAAGAAATGGTAAGAGGGTGAAGGAGGACACTGAGGAGGGGGCTGCTGACCATGCGAGTCTCCTGAGAGGCAGTGACAAGCTTCCCATAAAAACAAGCTATGCCCTCCTTCTTAGGTGTCAAGATCACAGAGAAAACATTCTAACTTTGATGTGTTTTAGTCACTCAACTTACTGAATTGCAAAAAAAAAAAAACATACAATAGTTATATGACAAGTCAGCGTTTTGTTACTTCATAAATTATTTTAAAATCTCTAAAAGCAATCATAACGGAGAGTTTGCTTTCTGTAAAAGTTAGTAACACTGGTTCTTCCTCTTTTTGTTCTCCTGGACAGCTAGTCCAACAAGGTTTAGACATCAGACAAGCATTCCTCTGAAATGTCTCAATAACAGCCATGTTCTCTGTTTAACAGCTCCGCTCCTGCATACTGTACTGCATGTGATGAACTCTGAACAAGTTACTTATCTGTTTATCTGCCTCTGACTTATGTTGCAAGCCTCTGGCATGAACACAAAAGGAAATATTACCGTAAATCAGAGTTATGCCTGCGGTACTTTTACTGCATCTGCATTGATTAAATGGAGTCTCTGGACTCCCCCGTTGAGTCTGATAAACTATCAGCTGTGACAACGTTACATTAATGCTGCCCTGGATTATTGAATAAAAGGGACTGCGAGGGCAAACATCATGCCGCTATCTCAAAGACACTTGCTATCAAACTGTTCACACAGCTTTTATGGAAGGTTAACATTGTAAGGAACCAGAGACAGGTATATTAGACAAGAAATATGACTGTTATTAATTGGACCACACTTAATGACTTTTAATCATGAATTCATAAAAACCAATCCAGGACGTAAAATCCTAATGACGATGCCTACATCACATTAACTGCAAAGCACCTTTAGATACTCAGCACTTAATCAATGGGCTTATGAAACAACCACAATCAAGCTGAAAGACAATTACATCATCTCTCCATAATTAAATCACTGCTTTATTCTTGCCAAAAAAAAGAAATGGAAAAAAAAATCCCCACAGTTCTTGCCTGGCTTTGCTGGTAATGAGTTTTTGCTTTGTTTCCTTGCGATGTGGGAATTATTCTGGAAAGACTTACAAATTAAGATCAGTTTATATGCATACCTATAAACAGAAGTTGTCACTAGCCTTTTAGAAAAAATATATGAAAATCATTTGTGAACTTGTGTATGCTGGGGTTTTACAGCTTTCAAAATATGCTAGTTTTTGTCTCAAGGCATTCAGTTTTTTAAAACCACAATCTACTTTTGTGTGCACTGCTTGCAAAGCTCTATTCTAGGTGTTTGTACAAGTATTCACTCTCACACTAACCTACACTTTGAAATAGAGATTGTTTTGGTCGCTGTGGCCTCCTATTTAACTGTCAAGTGCAAAGTCCAAAAACATGACTGTTAGGTGAATTGGTTGCTCTAAATTGCCCTTAGGTATGAGTGTGTGCGTACATGGTTGTTTGTCCTGTATGTCTCTGTGTTGCCCTGCGATGGACTGGCGACCTGTCCAGGGTGTACCCTGCCTCTCGCCCCTTGACTGCTGGAGATAGGCACCAGCCGCCCCGCAACCCTACATAGGATGGACGGGTATGGAAAATGGAATGGATGGGTGACCTGAGGACTTCTGAAACCCAGCTCATTACATTTTAAACCCAAGGTTTTGTCAGCACACAATTGGGACAGCACAGTAATCTGTCACGAGTTTAATTTTCATTAGCAAGGACCACGCTTGCAGAGATCGCATTATAATGTTTATTGAAGGGTAGGAGCAATGAAGTGTCTGGGAGGATACGCCGATGGAGGCTTGAAGATTCTGTGTGGGTGTGCAGTCTTCATAAATCCATCTTTTTTTCTTGTCGAGCCTGCTCAGGACCCCCCAGACAAAGAACCTGAAAGAAACAGGTGTTAATGCTAGGAGTTTGAAAGATGAGAATGCAATGATGTAAGGATGATCTTTAGGTAGGCAGGGTTTGGATTGTATAGTTATTAGGGATGAGATTCAGGTGTGCGATGCCAGGTGAATCGAATCTGAGTGGATTACTGAGTGAAGGGCGTGGTCCTGCTCACGAACCTAAGTTAAACACATCAACTTCATATCAAGTAGTCATGTCAAAACACAGACATCCCATTTAAGTCTACTGAAGTGTTAATGCCTAACACTTCAGGAAGCTGCTCCGAATAAAAGACATGTAAAATGTTTATTCATGCAAGTCTAGCTGTATATCCATCCATTTTCTGTACCCGTCATTCCTATGCAGGGTTGTCGGGGGGCTGGTGCCCATCTCCAGCAGTCACGGGGCGAGAGGCGGGTTACACCCTGGACAGGCCACCAGTCCATAGCCGGGCAACACAGACACGACAAACAACCATGCACACACGGGCAATTTAGAGAGACCAATTCACCTAACGGTCATGTTTGTGGACTGTGGGAGGAAGCCCAAAGTACCCGGAGAGAACCCCCACATGCACAGGGAGAATATGCAAACTCCATGCAGAAAGGTCCCAGGCTGGGATTTGACCCAAGGGCTTCTTGCTGCAAGGCAACAGTGCTACCAACTTAGCCACTATGTAGCCCGTAGCTGTATGTTAAGCCAGATACATTTTTTTTGAAACAAGTGATTAAGCTGTGTTTTAAGAAGCACATTGCCAGATTATAGCTTGCTTTTAAGATTTCTTAACCAAGTTAATCTAATGTTGAAGCAGAATATTGAGACTTTGCTGTAGAAACTCCCCAAACTGCACAATCCATGGGAGTCATTTTAGCCGGGGACATGTCCCCAGCAATATTTGTGATTGATGGTCTTGTCCCAAACACCTTTAAAAATCTCATGCCAGGTTAGGGTTAGCACAATTCCCACATAATCGGTATCTGAACTTATTTATTTGACTCACACCATTCCACTTTCTTGTACAGTAGTGTTTTCTTTCTGTGCAGATGCTGCAGCATTTTTCGTAGAGGATATGCTAAACAGTCTAATGATGGTTTTTAGTGCCATTTGAAAAACACGTACGTCTGTAATGGTACCAAGAGGACCCGTAAAAATCTGCCACAACACAGGAATGGGTGAATGAATAAGTTTTATTTGTTGCCGATTTTTCCTGGAAGGAAGCTGGACAGCTGCAGGCTCACTGCAGAGAAACGGTTGGAGTATAAAGCCTCCACAGGGAAAAAACGGCAAGGTACTTCTGTGCCACCAACCTGCTGCTTGAGGGTCCTAGATGGGGCAACGTTGGAGCGGGGTGGCAGATCCTGACCAGCGGTCACGTGGAGGGATTGTGGAGTTTCCAAGTGCACGTCTTCAGACGGTGCCGTGAGCAGAAGAGCTTGCAGACTTGAGCAGCAATGACTCGAATTTAGGATGGGGCAGGCTAGAAGTCGAGGGGATCAAGCAAAGATCATACACGGAGAGGCAGAAGGCGTTAAACTCATCCAAGGGGCTAAGCTAGAATCAGAGTTGAAGAGCCGAGTGGAGGTTCGGTTTCCAGGAGTCAGAGAGGCAGGAAGGAGCTGACTGGGGTAAGGCGAAAAACACTTGAATCCAGGAGGCAAAAACAAGGTCATACACATGGAGGGCAAAAAACATGGACCTTGGAGGACACTGGATTTCTACTTGCCACAAAGGTTTTCGATAATCTGGCAGGGGAGTGGAGAGTGAGGAGAGCTTAAGTAGTGGTGAGTGCAGGTGAAGTCAACGAGCTCATCAGGCTGGTGCACAGGTGCACAGCATGAGGCATGATAGCAGGGAGACACAAGTGAGGAGGAAGTGCAAGTGAAACGTGGGCCATGACACGTCTATGGCTTTCAACTATTACTGATTGAATAAAGATACGATTTTCAACTTCTGTTTGTACACTTCAGTGCATATTGTAGTGAAACGGGTGAATACTTATAGGTATTATGAATAATTAATAATAATTGTCCCCTGCAATCCTGAAACAAAAACTCAAGTATAGTGTTTTTGTGCCCAGCAACTTTAAAAACAAACTAATGCCCTTGGCACAATCCTATTTATAAAATAGCCATCAGAAAAAAAGGGGAACTGAACACACATAGACCTACATCCCCTTCAGCTGCAAACAATTTCAAATTATGCAGAAGTCTAACCAACCACTATCTTACGTTCTAACTTATCTACTTATGGTCCTTGTTAGACTACTGAAGATGAGGCTTTAATAAGTTAGATTTAGACAGTTTAAAATATGCACTCAGACCCTTTTAGGAGATAAAGACAGAGTGAAAATGTAATTTCTGAAGGCACTTTGGGTGCATTCACACTGTTTTGCTTTTTAGGATAGCACAAACACAGCCTGGGTTATTTAGCTGCCACATTGTTGATCTTACAAGTCAGCTTTGTTGGTAGCTTCAGTCATCTCTCCCCATAATTCAATTAGCTAAAGTAGTTGTGATGTTTTTAAGACGTTTAAATGGGTGCCGCCCAGACAGAAGCCTTTAATCACATCACCTCGGGAACAAGGCCCAGAGCTGCAAGCAGTTTTGGCTCCGTTTTTTTTTTTTTTTGTCCTAAAGAGAAAGTGTATGGGCAGAAAAACTCCCAAGGGTAACCCCCCCCCCCCCAAAAAAAAACTAAACTGACATCCCTGAGGAATAACTGTGGGACATATTCACATACAAAAGGTGAAAAACAGCAAGAAACACACTTTTCAAGATTCCTTCTACTATAATTGAGCAGGTAAACATCAGCATATATAAACACCTAAACCAGCACTGATGAGGTGTAGGTAAATAAAAAACATTTTAACTCCCACTGTGACTGACTCAAATACAGCCCCATAAACTCAATAATTTATTTCCAGTCCGTCCCGATGAAAGGATCGCAGCAAGGACAGTTACCAAAGCATGCCTGCTGTGGAGGATATAAAAGATGAGAGGGAGTGGACAGAGCTGAGGCAAAAACCATCCTTCATCCTTCATTCTCAGTCCTGCTTTCATGATGCAGGACATTTGCTGAAAAGATGAAGGGCATACCTGTCTTTAAGGAAGCAGATGTTGTTTACTAAACAAAATAGCAAATATTTTTTTCCCACAGGCTGTGGATTGTGAATTCTGGCCAGGGCCTAATTTTCTCTAAATAATCTCAGTTTTAGTGCATTTGGATTGTAAAATATTATTATTTTAAAATAAAAAACTAGTCAATTTAATTACTTGCTTTACTTCTTTCATTGTTTTATTCCTGCATAACACTTTCAAAGATTATAGTGATAGTTTAGGACATAGGAGTGAGGAAGGACATGTTTATGCAGCCTCTATGTAGAATTTTATAATAATGATAATAATGAGGGCGTCAGTCAATATAGCCTTTACTCTTTTTAACTTTGCGTGGGAATTTCTTATTAATTCTTTTAAAATACTCATATTTAGTTTGAAGAATTACAAACAAGTCTTTCCTAAAGGAAACAAAACTAAAACTGAACTAAAAGGTTCAATATTTTACAAATACATAATAGAGTTCCCGGAAAAAAATATTGCCCACTGAGAGATTACTTAGAGATTACTAAGCAGGTTAGTGATTTAGATATTGAAACAAATGTTAATATCTGTCCAAGATAACCTGAATAGATTTGAAAAAAATGTATTGCATGAAATGTCTTAAATCAGCCACGCTGGAGGGTTTTCAAGTTTGAAGGACCTGTTTAAGGTCACGCTACAGTGTCATAATCAGATTTAAGACCAGACTTTGTTTAAGCCCATTTAACATCGTCCTTTTAATTTTTCAATTCAGAGTTGGAGTTGCTGGTGTGCTTTGGATAATTGCTGCATAGCTAAATGCACTTATGCTTATAGTGATGAACTGGGCTGGACATTTTCCTCCAGGATTTTCTGCTAGAAAGCACAATTGAAGCTTCTATTCATTACAGTAAGTCATACAGGTCCAGGAGCAGCAAAAAAGCCCCCTAACACAACGCACCACCACCATGTTTCACTGTTGGTTTGATGTGTTTTATCTGAAATTTGCAAAACGACACACACCTCCTAAAAAGGTCCACAGAAATCTTTCCAGAGAATATCATTTCGCTATTTGGGGGGAAGGGTGGTATATGTGAGACAGTCTTTTGTATTGTTTTTAGTTACAAGTGGTTGTTTCCTTAGAGCTAACAATGACCTTTGGTGTGGTGAATAAGTTCTGTAGGTCTTAAGATGTTCTTTTTTCCTTTGGATCTCCTTAATGAGTCATTGGTGTACTCTTGGATTAATTTTGGGTGAGCCACTCCAGAGAAAGTTCACCACTGTTCTGTTCTTTTTCCATTTGTGGACAATGGCTCTCTCTTTGGTTCACTTGAGTCCTACAACCCCAGAAAGGCTTTTGTAACCATTTTGAGACTGATAGATACCAGTGATTTTTTTTCCATCTGTTGTATTTTTTTAGATCTGAACATTGAATGTTGGTTTTTCAGATATTTTATCCTACTTCGTGTTCTTCATGTTAGACAGGTTATGTAGGTGATTTGCAATTAAGCCTAGGTGTGGCAAGTGAAACTGAACCAAAAGATGTTAACAGGTTAATCACACTTAATTCGTGATTTAACAAGAGAGGCAATTATTTTTTCACATAGGCCAGATTTGGTTTGGATAGCTTAGTTTCCATTAATGGGTAAAACATTTTGAAAACTGCATTTTATATTTACTCCAATTATCTTCGTTAATAAATTTAGTTTGATGATCTAAAACCTTTCAGTGTGATGAAAATACAAGAAAATGAAGAAATGTTAGTGAGTGAATACTTTTTCTTGCCAATGTATGTGCTTAGTTTGTGCAAAACGGGAATTTAATCTATCAACATCATAGTTTTAATAGGTGCTTCTCTTTCTTTGAGTTTGTTTGAAGCATAACAGTATCCCTCCGAAAATTTTTTATGTTTAAAACTCAAAACTCCAATATATTTCACTGGGATTTTCTTGTTAGACCAACACCAAGTACTGTATGATTGTGACAAGGAAAGAAAAGGATACAAAAGATCTTTATTTTTAATTAAAAATAAAAGTATGAAATGTATAGCACATTTCCATTTCATTCAGTACTTCAGTCAGAAATTCAGGTGTCTGCTGTGAAACCTGAATTTCCAAGGATTTTCTATTCCATTTTTCTATTCTATTTCACTGTGGGGATGGTGTGCACAGGTTTTTGTTTGTCTGTTTTTACCACAGATACGTTTTGCATGTATCTGTTTTGGTCATGTTTGACCAGAGCATCTTCTTCCACAGCAAGCACAGAGAAGAAGGTGCTGTGACTTTTAAAACTTAACCCTTTTTCCAAATAATCCACAACTTTATCCCCCACCTATCCAGTGGGTTCTTCAACCCCCGTGATGCTGCTTGTTCACTACTGTTTTCTACTAGACTTCACAGAACTTCTGAATTTACACCGAGGTTAATTTGCACTCAGATGTCCTCTGTTCATGGAAGAATATAGCTCTGAAGGTCCTCTTTTTAACCCTGGAGAACCCAACAACCATTATCTTCTTTGGAAAATTATGAACTTCTATAAGTTCACTGAACATTAAATTATCCACTTTTTTATTTTAACCTTTTATTCCCTAATTTAGGATTAGGGTCAAATTTGACCCATTGGGCTTTAGGCATATCATTTTAAAGAATCACAATAACAAACACTGTTAATGTAAACAATTTTAAATTGAGGAAAATAATCAACCACACAGCTCGGGGATCGGAAAAATGAACAGATCCACTGGCCGATCCAGGCTTTTTTTTGTTTTGTTTTTTTTTCCCGTCGCAGCAGAACGTTCATGCGTCAGCTTCACGTGTGTTGCATGCTAGAAGCAACATGGAGCGAGCCAGAGGGTCGGCTGTGTGGAGATATTTCAGGCTTGCCACTCCAACTAGTTCGTCGGCTGTTTGCAATCTTTGCAAAGTAAATGTTTCGATGGGAGGTGGTATTACTGCAAAGTACAATACTACTACTTTAATCAAGGTCATCCAGAAACACTATGCTAAGGAGCACGCTGAATTCCTGCACCTCAGCAAAACAAAAGGAGCAGGGTCAAAAAGGAAAATAGAAGTCTTAGTTATGTTTAGTTAGTAAAGTCTGGTACCTTTAGTCTCTTCAAGTAAGGTATAAGGTGGAGGGTATACGGTTTATTATTAATTCAACAATAGTATCGGATCGGTTTCGGGTATCGACAGATACACAAAACCCAGGCATCCGTATCGGGACTGAAAAAGTGGGATTGGTGCACCCCTAGTATTTACTTAATTAGTCTCTGACCCTGTACTACATAGGTAACTTAGTAAAATTAATTATACAAATGAATTTATTTCAAGGCTTTAGTCAAATACAGGACTGTAACCATTCTCCATCTACAAAGTCACTCAATGAACCAAAGGGTCATTTTTGACCCAACATTTTTTAACCCATACACCCAGAGGGTCATTTTTGACCCATTGTTTTTTTTTTACTAGCTCAGAGTCACTAATTTATCCAAAAAGAATATAAAACTTACTTCTAGGCATTTTGCAAGTTAATACAAAGTAGATTAACAAAAAATACACCATTTTACCAACTGTTGGTTTGCTGAGAAGACGATTTTGTTTGGTGAGGTTTCCAGCTCAACAAAACAGGATGTGGTCAGCCATCTTCTCACTACTACTCTGGCTCATGTCAG
The DNA here is from genome assembly GCA_963556495.2 of Valencia hispanica. Classification (NCBI taxonomy): domain Eukaryota; kingdom Metazoa; phylum Chordata; class Actinopteri; order Cyprinodontiformes; family Valenciidae; genus Valencia; species Valencia hispanica. The sequence continues at coordinate 43,174,282 of OY747709.1, forward strand.
TTCAATATGCATCCACTAGGTGTCTCTATGCAGGGGGCAGAAGTGGCACTCTGGGCTTTAGAAGTTAAATTTGACAATTTTTTTTATGTTTGTTCATTTTGAGTAGCAGCAATTAACAGCGGCCAAATTTGACCCCGTGGGGTTCTCCAGGGTTAAATAAGGTGTATCAAACTGAAAAGGGTTGAAAACAAATGTCACAATTTTCAGATTATTTGTGGGGGGGGGGGAACATAATTTTCTTTCAGTCAGTTATTGGCTACTTTAAATAAAATTAAAAAATAAACGCATGGGTGTTTGTACCTGTAGTATAACAGAAGGTGCGAGGGACTGAAAATTGTAATGACTGACATGATTATTCTATGTTGATGTTATGTTAAAGTATCTCTAATTTGGGGTTCAACCTGTGGATGTTTTTGTTTGTTTTTCACTCCAAAAAGCTACAGACTTGATGAAATGAAAAGGCTCCTAAAGAAAGAGCTCAATCAATCCCCAATATTTACTCAGTGCTGCTTATGACCACTGTACTGTATACATTGTAAATATTTTTCTAATTCTGAATGAACAAGGAGTACACACACTGTGTACTTGGATGTTTAAAGAGGGTGAGTTAATGGTGGAAGGGGTCCCATGCAAATATTTAAGGGAGTGAACATTAAAAGGCCATTTGTGCTTTGAAGCATGAGGAAATAATCCGAGCTTTAGCTCAGTGAAGATCCCATTTTCAATGCACTTTTCCAGCTCCAGTAGCTCACTGAGCGTAAGCAGGCATGGCTGGTGCCGAGGCATATTATTTAAAGGCCTTTGTTATTTTTGGATGGTTCACATTACCTGATAGGACACACTGGGGAGGCGGCAGAGGGCTTTTTTTAAGCCACACTGTCACAGTGAGAGATTTGAGGGGGGATTAGGTGTCATATTTGATTTGTAATTCAGCACTTCTCCTCCCATCTACACCTCATGCAAGCATATATATCAGTTTCACTTCCTCTGCTGGACTTTAAACATACTCCTAACACACCACTCTAGCAGACAGCTGAAAATAACAAAAGATGTTACAGTATGGATTGCCGTCTGTCTGATGGGCAGGAATCGAGCACGCTCACTGAGATGTCCTCCTCCCGCTGAGGTCACATGTCCCTCGGGCCCCTGGGAGAAGCCACAAACAGCCTCATCTCACACACTGTGGTCTATCACAGCCTTCACGAGTGAGAGGCCAGAATAACGTGATGGACAGGGAAGGAGAAAGAAAATAGTCTCTTTCCTGCTTTTACGTGATTAGTTTGTTCTCATTTCTCATTTCAATAGGCTAGGATGTTTACATCAGTCCATCTTATTGTTTAAATAATAAATGACAACTGATTTCTAAGAAGAAGCCTATAAGTTAATTTTGACATCAATTCGGCATTGATCATGTAATCAATTTATCATGGCAGTCAGTCTTCCTCACACAATTATGATCGGACAGAGAATGAAGGAACAGCCACAAGGACATGTTGCATATTGATCTCCGTTGCAGGGAAAGCTCTATTTCACTTCTAATAGATTTGTAGTGCCATACTATCTCTCTACTGGCAGCTCCAGGATTGATGATTCCCTGCGACTAAGGAAGACTTTGTCCCCTTGCCGGTTGATCAATAGATCACTCGCCACAGCACCAATGGACCAAGCCTAAAAGCACTCCATTTTAAATCCCTTGACTGGGGTTAGAAATAACAAACAGCCACAGGGTAACTTATAGTACCTTTGCTTTTGGCTTGCACAGGTAAAACCTGATTCAAAGAATTTATTTTCCACCAAAACGTTGCAGCAGGATGGACCAATTCATTTGTCTGTGGACTGCAGTGATGGAGGCACTGAAAAGTTTAATGACGAACTAGTGATCTCTGTGTTGTAATTCTAAGGGTTGTAATAAGTACATGGCAATTCATTCCTTAATAAAGTGTGTGGCATGCTTCTCAGGAGACAGAGACAAAGCGCCCTCTGCTGGACACTGAAAAGGGTCGAATTTTTCCAACATATGCTTAATGTTTTGCAGGGAAACCAGGGGATGCCTCCAGTACATGTGAGTGGCAGGTTTTTTTTTGTGCAGAATGTTATGTCATTCAGAGAGAAAAACAACACTGCACAGTGTCCTGAGCACACCATCCGCACTTTGAGCCATGATGGTGGCAGCTTTGTGAACTGGAACCATCCTGGAACAAAACTCTATTAGAGCCCTCCTTAGCATGGAAACTGGGGCAGCTAGAGTTACAATGGAAGGGGTTAGATCAAAATATAGTCACGTGTTTAAAAAAACCCAGTCAATGCCCAGATCACAATTCAACTGAAAATTTGTGGCATCACATTCAAACTGGTTTTCACAGATCCTATTCATCGAATCTGACTGAGATCGAGACAATTAGGGAAAATTTTCAGCCTCTAGATGCCCAAATTAAATGACTTGCACCTGTAACTGGAGTGAAAATTGAACTTTACAATCCATTGACTCAATGAGGCTGATTAAAAATGCTAGCCACATTTTCAGAGTTTTAACAGGGAAAAACTGTGAAAACCATACATTATTTTTCTGTCACTGTACAATTATGTATGAAAAGTATTCCAAGCAATATAGAAGCAATGTTTGCTAAATGTACTTGTGTAAAACAAATTCTTTAAATTTAGTTTTGAACATTAAACATAAAATAAACACTATTCTAAAAAAAACTCAAAATATATTTTCAAGACATTAGAAGCATTTAAAAATTATCAGAAGTTGAAATTCTATGAAAATTACATAAATATTTAAACGATTAAGATTTTAGCTTAAATATTGACTACAAAATATTTTCAATGTTTATATATTTTTACAGGACTTTTTTCTTTTCATACTGGGTTTTAAATTTTCCAAGGCCTTTAGTGTATGTGTAATACAACTTACAGTGCCCATATAAAGTATTTACCCCTGTTAAATGTTTTGCTCTATTTCCTTTTCTTATACATAAATCACGATCATTGAATGCTGCTTTCTTTTTAGACAAAAAAAAGAGACGAAAATAAAAAGCCTTCAATGTTAAAGTGACACCGGATTTAAACAAAATAATGACAGTTAAATAAAAATATTTAACGTCAAGGAAGTAACTGCACAAATATTCACCCCCTTTTAGCCAGTATTTAGTAGATGCACCTTTGACTGCAATCACAGCACAGAGTCTGTGCGGATAGGTCTCAATCAGGCTTGCACGTCTGAACGCTGCAGTTTTCCTCCATTCTTCGTGCTAAACCACTAAAGCTCTGTCAGGTTGAGTGGGAATTGGCTGTGAAGTTCAACGCCAAATTGTCTGTGAGATTGAGTTTTTGGCTTTTTGTCGGGGCAACTTTAGACCATTCACCTTGTTGTCTGTCTTTAAACCGTTTCTGTGTAGCTTTAGCTGGATGCTTCGGCCGTTGTCCTACTGGAAAATAAATGTTCTCCGAAGCCGTAGTTCTCTAGCAGATGACAACAAATCATCCTCCAGGATTTCCCTATATTTTGCTATATTCATTCTTCTTTTACAAGCATTCCAGGGCCTGCTGGCCTGAAACATCCCCACAACATGATGCTGCCACCAGCATGCTTCACAGTGGGGACGGTGTGATTGTGGTGATATGCAGTGTGTTTGGTGCCCACCAAATGTAACATCTTGTCTGATGGCCAAAAGCTTCATTTTGGTCTCATCAGATTCCACAAGCCTTGATATAAGCTTTCTTCAACGGTTAGTTTCTCATTGCCACTTTCCTACAAACTTTTGACTGGTGAAGAACCTTGCATTTGTAGAGTTCTTTTGTCTTCATGCTGTGGTGGTAGCCAGGAATACTGATTAACCAGTGAATTAACCTCTGGTATTTATACTACAATCACTTGAGACACACTCACTACACTCAGGTGATCTCTATCCCACTCATTGTGAGACTACTTGCGCTGATGAGCTGGACCTCTGTTGAATTGCGTCAGTCAGGTGGTGGTGAATACTTTTACTACTTTTGATTCAGATAAAGGCCAGAAGTTGCATAACGGAATAACATGAATTATATCTAAACATTTAGCCCTAAAAGAGATGTTGTAAATCTCGGATTTGTCATCTGTTTTGGATGTCGGAAGTACAAATAAGCCATGTGGATATACAAAGGCAGAGACAGTCATTGCTTCAAAACAGCTGGTATTTCCAAAAATAGTTTCAAAACGTCTGCATTTGTCACCCTGTGTGTACACAGCAGTGACCTGCAGGGCATAAGGTGTTACTGATGAGTCAGGAAATATGCTGTGTGTCCTGCAATAAACAACCATCCGATGACACTGAACTAATCTGCAAAGCACAATTTCAAAGAGTTACCTTGAAAGGTTGTCTCAGTGGGATTTTCATAGTACTAAAACACAGAGAAAACTAAAACTAAATTTTTTTAACACACATGGGGTCCTTTTTTCTGTCAAACAGCTCAGTGGTGCAGAAACAAGATCATTAGTGCAGAACAGCAAATTGAATCAAATGAGAATATGTTTTTAAGCAAACATAAATATGTATGAAGAATTGAGCTGAAGAAAGAAGAATATTTGTATTGAGAGATGAGTAAATGCTGCACAATGTTAATAACCCACTCTGTTACTTATTCAAATGCAATGCCACTGTCCAGGTCAAAAGTATTCCACTCACAAATTTGTGAATAAAAGCCCACATTGAGCTGAAACAATTGTGAACTTCTCATCTGTGTTGCACTGTGAGCTCTGAGATAGATCTGCAGAAAAAGAAGACTCAATAGACCCTGCAAGGAGGTTCAATATCAATAATAAAATATCCTCCCAGTGTTCTTCATGTAAACCTCACACAGAATGAAATTAATCTACCTTAACTGCACTCTGCATATTTGAAAGTATGCCAGGCATTTATTATTGATTGCCACCGAATTTAATCTTAATGCTGAGTCACAGTGATATTGCATCAAAACCAACCCTCCTAATTAAAGAAATATTGTTGCATGATATGCACTCAAGAGCACTCACATTTTAAGAGAAGGTACTTTCATGGGTGAAGTGTCTCTCTAAGGAGTAAGAACATAACAAAGACACATCCTTTCCAGGAAATATAACGGCAAAAATAACTAGTGACTGACTGCTATTAAGACTGATATTAAATAAAAAATCTAGAAAGGTCAAACAAACACTAATTTATCATTGATAGTATGTACTGCACAGATGCAATTTGTGATGAAAATCCAAAATAAATGTGAACGTCTAACAGAGATTCAAAAGTGGGAGAGATGGCGGCTCAGTTCAGGACGATCAAACAGGCAGCTCACTTTCACTGTAATAAGCTTTTCCCATGGTTTTGCAGAAATCCTCCTCTGAGTGAGGATGGCTCAAAGATGCAGGCTGCGGATGAATAATTTAGTGGTGAGGGAAAGTGATGGATCCATTTTTTAACAAGTTGTATGAATGAATCTTAAAATCTTTGTTTTGCTTTTTGTCTTAAAAAAAACTAATCAAACATCACAAAAATTACAACACAGTCACAATAGGATCGTAAGTGAAAAGACAGTAAACCTCTTAGTTCTAGTGGTTTTGTGTATCCATAATTTAAAAGTCAATAATTTAAAATGAAAATAATTTATAATCACTTGAAATCAGATTAACAACAACACATTTTATTTTGCATCTAGATAAGTAATGGTGTTTGTTTTTCCTTCCTGCAGAAGTTGTCTTTTACAAAAATTTATGTCTGCATGTTTCCCAGTTATTCCTGGTTTTTCCTATATTAAATAGCATGTATATTATAGTCATTATGTTTGGCATAGAGTTCAATGTAGAAATGACCGTTTGCGCTCTTTACTCCAGTATAATCAAGATTGTAAAAAGTTATGGAACCATATACATTTTTCGGTTCCAACAGTTTAAAGTAGTTTTCTCCAGTTGCATGGAGTTCTGAATAATGCAGTCTTCCCTTTTCCCCACCTGTTACTGTGCACTGTCTGTCAGTTGGCTAAAAGGAGGCAATTAAAGTTCTCTTGCATGCAAGAATGACAAAAATGGCTGTCTTCCTGTTGTTAAAAAAAACAAAAACGGAATCACATTTTAAGTTCAGGTTTGTGTGTAAATACCATGAAATCCTGATATGCTTACTCAATGTTGTGATATGAGAATCTCATACCAGGCCTTAGGTTGTCGAGCACTTAAGTTTCAGTCATACCTGGGAAAAACTCAGGTACCTTGCAGCCTTAAGGAGATGAAGCTAGTCCATAAAAATGAATAAATCTGAATTGCAGCAGCCTTGTATGAAACAAATTAAGAACTTCATGACATAACATATAGAATGCAACCACAAGGGGTCACAAGTCAGTGATTTCTTGTGCCAGTCCAAAGTCCAGAAAAATCCAGAGGATTGTGTCAGATGGGGCATCTGGCACAAAAGCTAAGCCAATTCAAATATGCGAATCACGAACATAAACTCCATACTGGATCGGTCGAGGCCTGGTTTAACAACACCCGCCACCGGTGGTGTTGACCCACAGGGTGCCAGTGGAAATTGGACTACTGTTGGTCGATGAAAGAAAGGAGGAAGTCGTGTTGGTAGGCAGAGAGAGAAGAGGAAATTCAAGAGTGTGGAATTGAAAGAAGGGAGTTTGAATGTTGGGACTATGACAGATAAAGCTAGAGAGCTGGTGGACATGATGCAGAGAAGGGAGGTGGATATTCTATGTGTTCAGGAGACCAGGTGGAAAGGTAGCAAGGCTAGAAGCTTAGAAGAAGGGTTCAAGTTGTTCTATCATGGTGTAGATGGAAAGAGAAATGGAGTAGGAGGACTTGAAAGAGGATTTTGTTAGGAAGGTTCTGGAAGTGAAAGAGTGCAAGATAGGCTAATGAGTCTGAAACTTGAAATTGAAGGAATAATGATCAATGTTGTTAATGGTTATGCCCCACAGATAAGATGTGGATGAGAAGAGAAGTAGAAATTTTGGAGTGAACTAGATGATTTGATGCAGTGTGTCCCCCGAGTTAAGAGGGTGGTGACTGGTGCAGACTTTAATGGACCTGTTGGTGTAGGGAATAGTGGTGAGGAGGAAGTGATAGGCAGGTGTGGTATCCAGGATAGGAACAAAAAAGGACAACTGCTGGTAGACTTTGCGAAATGGATGAAAATGACTATTGTAAATATTTTCTTCCAGAAGAGGTAGGAACGTAGGGTGACTTATAAGAGTGGAGGGTAGGACTACATTTTATGTAGACGTTGTGACCTGAAGGAGTTTAGTGACTGCAAGGTAGTGGTAGTGTAGCTAGACAGCACAGGGTGGTGGTCTGTAGGATGAAACTGAGGTTGAGGTGAAGGTGAAGAGAATAAAGACAGAGCAGAGAACCAAGTGGTGGAAACTGAAAAAAGAAGAGTGTCGTGAGATTTTCAGGGAGGAATAGAGAAAGGCTCTTGGTGGCCAGAGGTGCTCCCCGATTACTGGACAGCTACAGCTAATGTGATTAGGGAGACAGGTAGGAGGATACTTGATCTGTCATCTGGGAGGAGGAAAGTAGATGAGGAGATTTGGTGGTGGAACATAAAGTCCAGCAGCATATACAGAGAAAGAAGTTAGCTAAGAAGAAGTGGGACATTGATAGGACTGAGGAGAGTAGACATGAGTATAGGGAGATACAGCGTATGGTGAAGGTAGAGGTGGAAAAGGCCAAACAAATAATGTATGATGACCTGTATGCTAGGTTGGACAGTAAGGAGAAAGATCATTTTTTGTACAGGTTGGCAAGGCAGCGAGATAGAGATGGAAAGGATGTGCAACATGTTAGGGTGATTAAGGATAGGGATGAAAATGTACTGACAGGTGCCAAGTGTGTCATGGGAAGATGGAAGGAGTACGTTGAAGAACTAATGAATGAGAAAATGAGAGCGAATGTAGAGTAGAAGATGTGACTGTTGTGGATCAGGAAGTAGCTGAGATTAGTAAGGTAAGGCCTACGATCTGAAAATCGTAGGTTTGATTCCTGCTTCATGCCGTTGTGTCCTTGGGCAAGATACTTCACCTACCTTGTCTACTGGTGTTGGCCAGAGGGCCGATGGCACGAAATGGCAGCCTTGCTTCTGTCAGTCTGCCTCAGGGCAGCTGTGGCTACAATCGTAGCTTGCTTCCACCAGTGTGTGAATGTGAGAGTGAATGAATAATGGAGTTGTAAAGTGCTTTGAGGGTCTCAAAAAGCGCTATATAAATGCAAGGTAAGGCAAGGCATGGCAATTTTATTTGTATAGCATCCTTTTAACAACAAGGTAATTCAAGGGGATGGAAGCTACTACTACTATTATTATTATTATTATTATTATTATTATTATTATTATTATTATTATTATTATTATTATTATTATTATTATTATTATTATTGTTATTATTATTATTATTATGAAGTGAGGAAAGCTTTGAAGAAAATGAAGAGGGGAAAGGCAGTTGGTCCTGATGACATACCCGTGGAGGTATAGAAGTGCCTAGGAGAGGTGGCAGCAGAGGTTTTTACTAGGTTCTTCAACAGGACCTTGAAGAGTCAAAAGATACCTGAGGAATGGTGGAAAAGTGTTCTAGTGCCGATTTTGAAGAACAAGGGAGATGTACATAATTGTGGCATCTTAAAAGGAATAAAGTTAATGAGTCATATGATGAAGCTGTGGGAAAGAGTGGTGGAAGCTAAGCTTAGGTCAGAAGTGAGGATTTGTGAGCAGCAGTATGGTTTAATGTCAAGAAAGAGTACTACAGATGCAACGGCAGCAACAGAATACATGTGTGTAAATGGGAAAGAAGTTACAGGGAGTGGAAGTAAAGAAGGTAGAGGACTTTAAGTACTTAGGGTCAACAGTCCAGAGCAATGGAGAATGTGGAAAAGAGGTGAAGAAGCATGTGTAAGGGGATTGGAATGGGTGGAGAAAAGTGTCAGGTGTGATAAAAGGGTTTCAGCAAGAATGAAAGGAAAGGTGTACAAGATAGTAGTGAGACCATCGATGTTGTATGGTTTAGAGACCAATGAGGAAAAGACAGGAAGCAGAACTGGAGGTTGCAGAACTCAAGATGTTGAGATTCTCTTTGGGAGTGATGAGGGTGGATAGGATCAGGAATGAATACATCAGAGGGACAGCTCATGTTAGATGTTTGGGAGATAAAATCGGAGAGGCCAGACTGAGATGGTTTGGACATGTTCAGAGTACATTATAGGCGACGATTATAGAATTGGTAGAAGGATGCTGAGGTTGGAGCCACCAGGCAACAGGCAGAGAGCAACACATAAAATGAGATTTATGGATGTCGTGAAAGAGGACATGAAGTTAGCTGGTGTGAGGGCAGAGGATGCAGAAGACAGGACTAAATGGAGACACATTATTCTCCTTGGCGACCCCTGAAGTGAAAAACCAAAAGAGAAGAAGAAGAGGATATAACATATAGAGCTATTTCTATAAGCAATGACTTGAACTAATTATCTTCTGTTCTGGCCTTATCACTCTCTCATATTGTTGTGCAAGATTCCTATTAAAGCACTTCTTGAGTTAATTAAGGTTTAAAGGCCTTAATTTTATTCACAGCTCTCCTAGGGTTGCTTTAAAGCTTTTCAGGCAGGTTGAGGTCTGCATTTTGATTGAGCCATTACAATACTCTGCTTAATTAACATTTTGAGCTACTCTGTTGTAAATCTGCTGCTTTGTTTAGGATCATTATCACGTTTCATGGACCAAAATCAGCTGAGTTATATTCATTTTTACTCTTGTACTGGTATCGTTTATCGACAACCAAACTCTACTCAATACCTTTGTTAAGAATCCTACTGCCTATGTTACAAAAAATTCTCAAAACAACAAACCAATGATCCTATTTATGCTCTTTGATCAAGTGAGCCAAGCAAAGACCTCCCCAACATGTGCATTTTTGGTCCTGTTGTAATGAAACTCTTGACATACAACTGACTTCCAGATCAAATCGTCAACAATCAAGTCTGTTGTGAAGAGTGTAATCTCTTCAGCCGTCATCTGTTGGGGTAGCAGCATCAGAGCCAGGGACTTAAAAAGGCTAAACAACCTGATAAAGAAGCCTGATTCTGTTCTTGGGACGACTGTGGAACCTTTGGAGATGATGATGCAAAGAAGAATTCTTCATAAAATAAAATAAAATATGGACAACCCTGAGCATCCTCTTCATGAGACTGTCATACAACAACAGAGCGTCCTCAGTCGGATGCTTCTTCAGTTTCACTGCAACACAGACCGCTACAGGAAATCCTTCCTGCCCACAGCCATCATCATCTACAACAACTCCTTAAATAATTATCTATATGATCTATACCAACACTTAATATCCCTTTGGGATCAATAAAGTATTTTTGAATTGAATTGAAATCTAGTTACAGAGCTGCTATGTCATAATATGATTTAGTGAATGTCTCTGTTTTTTAAGCACTTAAGAGAATCACTTTACTAAAACATTGACATAAGTTAATAATTAGATTATTATTTGTGACATTAATTTGTACTTTATTAATTCTTCCTTCAAATTCTTTTGTATTTAGAGGAGTCTGCCTATGAGCAGCAAGGTACCAAAGTCCTGTGGATTGAAAAAAAAGCCCAAATCATTAGCCCTCCTCCACTATGCCTGACAAGTTGATAAAAAGTTTGTAGGATGGCGCGCTGTTTTTGTTTGTCACCAAACATGGCACTGTGCATTATGGCAAAATGTCTCTGCAACTGTCTCATTTGTTTAAAGAATTTTTTTTCGAATTATTTGTAACAAAACAAACACAATTTTTTCTGTATATATACAAAGATTTGCTTGCATATTCTTTTTAGAAAATAGTATTTTTCAACGGCAAGAATTCCCAATTATACTTTTTAAATTGTACGTGGTGCTCTCAAGAACTTCAGCAATTTCTTCAGTTGACTTAGTAATGTCAGGGAGAAATCAACTTATAGTAAGACTTGATACTATACTGGATTAGTATGTTAATTTAGATATTTGATCAGCAACAATTATAATTTTAGTACATGGCTTTCCAGTTTGGCACTGTGTAAACACACATATGGATGCCCCAGACTAAAAACTTGCTAAATGTCTGCTTTGTTGAAGAGCTTACACTTGATGAGATAAATAAAGCATCTGATTGTCAGGACCTGGATGATGATTATGTTACTGTAATTTCAACTGAAACTGTGATTGTGTCTGTTGAGCTTGGACCCAACTGCAGGCAAACTTGGAGGCAGGATAAATGAAAAGCTATTTTAATGAGATAAGGCAAAAACTTAGAATAACTGCTGAGTGGGGGGAAACATGAGTGGACAGGACGGGAGAGCGACAAGGATGATTGAGAATCCAGGTGAAGACGAGAGAAACCAGCAAGGAAAAAGAGAGACAGAGGAGACTATATACCGGGAGGATGCTTACTGAAACAAGGAACAGGTGAATTGGAACAGGTTCAGAGAGAGAGAGAGAGAGAGAGAGAGAGAGAGAGAGAGAAGCAGGGGAGGAGGAACACTGCCAGAGAGACATGTGAAACATAATTCTGACAATAAACAGTGAGAGGAAATAAACAATAACAGAATAACGTAATAAGTAACTAAATAACTAATAGGAAACTGATCAAAGGAAAAGATGGAAAACAAAAAAGGACCAAAGCTAAGCACAAATAAACAGGAATAACCCAAAATGCAAAAGACAATTGAAAACCCAAGCAACCCCAGATCCTGACAGAAACTTAGATTTCCCCTTAAGTAAACTGCAATTTTGGCTGTTTCCTTTTATCTGAGGCTGTGTTTGTATTATTAGATCGTACTAAATTATTGAATAAAGATATCTGGAACCACCCTCTCTTCATATTCCATTCTTCTCCTTAACAGTAAGTGAAGCTGCATTACCATGATATATTACTGAAACAATTGGGGAGCTGGGTCTGACTCTCTGGTACAGTACTTGGCTGGTTTGAGTCTTACCTAAATAACAGGGACTTCTTTGTGTCAAAGGGCAACTTTTCATCAGAACAGACATAAATCACATGTGGGATGCCCCAGGCCTCCATCCTGGGGCCCCTCCTATTTAATATCTACATGCATCTCTTAAACCAGATTATAACAACCAATAAGATTAGTTACCATAACTTTGCAGATGATACTCATCTTTACATTACAATGTCAACAGATGACTTTGAACCCATCAAAGCCCTAAGTGAATGCATTAAGCAAATCAATGTATGGATGTGCCATAATTTTCTTCGGCTGAACAGAAACAAAACTGAAGCAATTATCTTTGGACCTGAAGAGGAATGATCAAGAGTCAGCACACAGCTTCAGGTAATACAGCTAGACACTACTGTTCAGGCCTGGAATCGAGGTGCCTAACCTCCAGGGTCACATAAAGACAATAACAAGGCCAGCCTTCTATCACCTAAAGAAAACATTTTTGGATTAAAGGACTGATGTTACAACAGGACCTCAAAAAACTCATCCATGCGTTTATCTTTGGTTGGATTAATTACTGCAACAGCGTCCTCACAGGTCAGCCTAAAAATGTAATCAGACAGCTGCAGCTGATCCAGAATGCTGCTGCTCACGTCCTCACTAGAACCAGGAAAACAGAGCACATCACCCCAGTTCTAAAGTCCAAACACTGATTCCCTGTAGCTCAGAGAATAGACTTCAAAATACTTTTACTAGTCTATAAATCATTGAATGGCCTAGCACAAAAGTATGTTGAACATCTGTTGTGACTATACCAACCCCCCAGACCACTCAGGTATTCCAACTCCAGTCTACTAATCACCCTAGAATTAGAACCAGGCATGGAGAAGCAGCTTTCACTTTCCATGCTCCCCTTATGTGGAATAAACTCCCAGACCACTGCAAAGCTGCTGAAACACTGAGTTTCTTTTAATCAAGGCTAAAACCCCATTTGTTTAGAGTTGCCTTTGAGTAAGTGATTAACAATAGCTGGAATGTTATATGTTTTAATGTGTCATATGCTATGTGTCTGTAATGTTGTGCTTTATGCTTTTAGTGTTGTTTTATTGCTGCTATTATTTTATCCCCAAATGATGTAAAGCACCTTGAATTGCCTTGCTGTTGAAAGTCTGCTATAAAAATAAAGTTGCCTTGTCTTGCTTGCCTTTGTTAACGACATCACACTTTAGTTAACAAGGACAAATGTTCCATTGTTTTTTCACAAGAATGTGGCCTAAAAACCCAGAGTGTAAATAAACAATATAGAAAGTAATTACAAAGGAATAGACAAATATGAAAATATAAAAAAAAGATAGAAAATTAATTTTAAAAAGCAATCACTACAAATGTGTTGTAAAAATGAAACAAAACAATTAAGAAATAGTCAACCAGATATGTTAACAATTGGGACAACAATAGGTTCACCTCAAAACATTATAAAACCTTTAGAGCAGCCCACTAAAATATACTTTCAGCTCTCTGCCAAAACAACAAATCATCTAACAAAGCAGTCTTATTAGAAATAGTGCTGTAGCATTTTTTTTTCATTTCAACATCAACATGTCTTCAATGGGAGCTGGTAGAAAAAGGCAGAAAACAAGATGAAGGAAATGATAATGGTAAGATAATCATGACAAAGAACGGATTTCTTTTCTTCAAATTGCCCAGTGATCTTTTTGGAGCCAGTCCAAATGGTTGCTACCTTAGAAGGGTTGTCTCCACAGCTCATGTTCCCAATCTCTGTTTGCTAAAACTCCACCTAAAGTTGTCAACATTCAGCAGAGATTTGCCCATCTGTTTATTCAGTGGTTGTTGGCAGAAAGGCAAACCACATGAATCAAAAAAGTTTTGGTTTTGTGATGCTTTTATAGAATGACAATATAGAAACATGGGCCACAAGGTTCTGTGAGTTCTCCACAGAGGGGTGCTTCTCTTGCTCTTGTTTTAGTTTTCCAAGGCAGAGGGATGTAGTATCCCTCATAACAGGGAATTTCTCAAACATTCAGATTTCTGGCTGTGAAAGTAAAGCTCTTGTTACGTTTAATAATAGAAAAGGCTGCGGCACATTGGGAGTGGCTGTCTGAGCACACAAAGCAGAGCGTGCAGCTGTTCATAGACAGACACAGGGGTACTGAAGAAGAAAGATGGTTTTGCACATGGGAAGCCACAGAGAGATTGTGAAATGCTGGTGTAAAAATAGAGAGATAAAAGAAAAGAAGAAAGAGAAGTGGACAGAGGGTTTAAAGACTAACCCTAACCGTCTTTTTCAGAAACTATACATATAAATCTGTGCTGAATAGTTTTCTCCATCCATTACATCTAATTTACAGGATGGTAAGTGTTTCCTAACAACACTGTTTGCAAAATACATAGGGAAATCTCGCACTTAATTGCTTGATTTCAAATGCATTATTTAGAAAAGGAAAGCTTGACCCAAATGCAGCCTGGAGTCACAGAAGCATAAAATGCAAACACCATTAAGTGACCAATCCACCTTAAATCTGTTTCTCATTTATCTAATAAGCTCCTTGACTTCACTATGTGTTAAATATTAAAACAATGTTGATCATCAGTTGGGCTAGAATAATGGGCAAATACGATAAGAGCTTCTTAGCACTAGATTGTTGTCACACCTTTCAGGCAGTATGAGCTGTCTCTGTTAGATACATGCTATTAATTTTACGCAATCCTAAGTACACTGCAAATCAGAAGTTTTCACTTATCATTGACATAAATATCAAATTTATTTAGTGCTTTCAATTATGGATTTGAACTGTTTTAACAGGTTCAAGTGTTTAGACGATACAACATACAGGTTCATCTCAATAAATGAAAGTATTATTTGAAAGGTTTTTTTATTTCAGTTACATAATTTACTAAGTGAAATATATTATATAAATTAATTACACGCAGACTGATGTCTTCAAGCATTTATTTCTGCTAATTATGATGATTCTTCTCCTTATAGATCATGAAAACATTACATTTAATTTCTTTGATAATTGAAATATTACACCAGTTCAATAAAAAATGTAATAAAAAAATCAAGGCTTAATGAAAATGATTTTTAAAAGCAGCTGAAAGAAAAAAGTTACTTTTAATCTGACAAATGAGCCTCATCGGAGCACATATTTAATTTACTGAGATGTACCTGTACATCGTTACTGAATTTTAAAAGCAACATGTGTTTCTGACTAAAGAGACACTGAAAGTTGCAACTGCCCCCATGGATCAAGCAAATGTCTCCTGGAAAATGGTTTTATGGCCAGACAAGACATGGTTTGACCTGTTGGGCCAAAGCAACATGAAATCACATTTTATTTATTTATAAATTTATTTCAATAATGCTTGGTGGAATAAGAACAAGGCTTTTAATCCGAAGAGCACTGTACCAACTACAAAGCATGGTGCTGGTAGTAGCATGGTGAGGTTTTGTTTTACGGTACCTGTCTGTTTTTGGTTCATTCCATACAGTGATATTGCAATAACAATACATTTGCAACATGTTGTGCACCCCTTATATCTTGGCAAGTTTGCAAATATGCCATAGTTTCAATTTTTAGGTGAACAACACTTTGTGAAATACTGTTTTATACCATAATCCTGCTTTAAACTTCAACATAAATTTACACTTTTTCAAGTTCGCTTTTGACTACCAAGCTGCTTAATAGTTTGAAAAGCATATACAATGACTGAAACAGGAAAGTGTGGATGACCAAAGAAGTACAGCATCTTCTCAAACAACAGAATCTGTCTCACAGATTCGGCAGCAAGGAATGATATAGTACTACTAGGCACAATCTTAAACAGGATACTAAAGCAGCCAAAAAGTATAAAGAAAAGATAGAGAACCTCTTCAGCTCGGAGGATATAGCACAAGTTGGAACCTCTCTTCCAGTGGACCCAAACAATCTGCCTATTGCCTTCCAAGTTGGAGAAGTACAGCAGACTTTGAGAACTGTTCAAGCTGGAAAAGCAGCTGGTCCAGGTGAGATTCCAGGCAGAGTGCTTACCAACTTGCTGATGTTTTTACTGACATTTTCAATATGTCTCTTACAAATATCACTGTACCGGCCTTCCTCAAAACCACTACCATCATCCCAGTTCCCATACAGATGACGACCACTTCCTTGAAACAATAAACCAATAGTGCTTACATCTCTGGATGCAAAATATCTTTTAAAAGATTGGTTTTTGGGCACATTAAAGCATCCCTGCCCCCCTCTCTTGACCCCCACCAGTATGCATACAGGTCAAATATTCAACAGCCTTGCATTCTCCTCTGTCACACCTAGAGAAAAGTTCATCTGTCATAATGCTTTTTGCGGACTACAGTTCAGCCTTTAATATCATCTTACCCAGCAAGCTGATCACAACAACGCTGAACCTTGGGGTCAGTAAGTGTCTGTGTGGATGGATTTTGGACTTTCTCAGTGAGCGCCCACAGGTTGGGAGGCTTGGTCCCTATATCTCAACAAGCCGAATACTCAACATGAGGGTACCAGAGGGGTGTGTGCTCAGTCCACTTCTCTACTGCCTGTACACTCATAACTGTTTAACTCACAATCCTGCAAAGCTGATCATAAAATGTGCTGATAGCACAACAGTGGTAGGTCTCATTTCGAATGGGAGTGAGGTTGCATACAGAGATGGTGGTGGTGTTACCTAAATAACCTCACCAGGAATAAAAGATAAAAATAAAAAAAACTAAAGAAGTTGTCATAGACCTTCGGCAGAAAAGAGAGGAACTAAGGCCACTGGAAACTGGGAGTGAAGGGGTAGAGTGGGTGCCCAGTTTTAAATTTTTGGGAGCAACAGTCAGTGAGGATCTGAAATGGTCTGTGAACACCGTTGTTGGTGTAAAAAATGTCCAACAGAGGCTTTACTTTCTCAGAGCACTGAGGAAAGTCCATATGTCTCGTAACATGCTACAATTCTTCTTCCGCTGCTCGACAGAAAGCATCCTCACCTACTGGATAACAGTTTGGTATGGAAACTGCTATGCAGCTGAAAAAGTTGCCTCAGCAGGTAAGGAAAACAACGCAGAAGATTATCAACCTCCCCCTGGCTCAGCTGAATAATTTCTACCACTCCAGGTAACGGAACAGAGCGGGCTCTATTGTGCAGGATATTTTTCATTTACTCCATCTGTTTACCTTACTGCTCTCTGGAAGGCGCTTTGAATCACTCAAAACCCGCACCACCAGACTTTCGAACAGTTTTTAATAAAAACTTTTTATCCAGCAGCAATCAGAGAGTTGAATTGTCTTTCCTCTTCTCTGCACCCCACCATATCATAACTAGCTGACCACTCATATTTTATTACTGTGGAATGCTATGAATTCATTTTTAATTCATACAAACTTTATTTTAGCAATTTATTAATGTATTGGATTGGGGTACAGGTGTGTTTAGTTAATTTAGATGGGATAATGCAATTTCGTTGTATGTGATAGATCCAAAAACAATAAAGTCTAACTCTAAATGCATCTATAAACAGTCAAAAGATGAATTTGTATGA
Source organism: Valencia hispanica (assembly GCA_963556495.2). NCBI lineage: Eukaryota > Metazoa > Chordata > Actinopteri > Cyprinodontiformes > Valenciidae > Valencia > Valencia hispanica. Next base: position 43,191,766 of record OY747709.1, read on the forward strand.
AACATCTCAACAGGCTGTTTCATCAGAAACCAACCTTCCGGACCTTACATCGTCTATGTAAAACCACTATGATAAAATGCAGATTAAAAATAAACAAACCACTGCATTAGCTGTATATGTTTATTGAGAACTCCCATCACAACAAAGCTCACACTGTATTAACACAAAGAGTAACAGAAGTTACACAGGTGGTTCCTGTAAGGGACAGCGCAACAAAAACTTGATTCCAGCCCTGTGTATCTCTTTCGATAAATTTTAGTAGCAGCAGCTCCTGTAGATCAATAAGTCACAGCAATCATTCAGAAACTCTTAACTTACTCAACCCTGAAGTGTGATAGCAGCAGTAGCAAACTGTACCTTTACTGTTGTCTTCTGGCAGGCAGCTGGAATCAAATTAATTTCAGGCGAAGACTACATGAGCAGTGAGTGGATGATGTGCTGCCTAGCAACAAACCGACCAATCGGATAAATGAAATCACAATCCACATGGAAATTAAGTTACATGTACTGAACTCATTAAACTGTTTTCACACCATGCTCCATTGAATATATTCAACACAGTGAGGTATTTTGTTCAATACTGCACCTTTGATTACATTAATAGTACAAAATGAGAGGGTTAAAAGACAAACACAGAATTAAAAAAGATTTTAGTCCTTTATTTGTTTCAATTGTGCGATGCAGCTTAGTATTAAACAACTTCCCCATTCTCAACTAGAGGTCATCAAACCTCTGTCAATCTTGTACCACCATTCGTTAATACGTCTACTGTAGCTCCACAGCTCCCTCCAGTGGACTCAGTGAGGTTTACTCTATACTGATGAGTGAGCAGTCTCCAGCGAAAGGAACTGTGCAGCACCTCTTGGATAAAAGCAGACCCTGTCAAAAGGAACAAAATGCTCCGACTACCTCAAGTGTTTGCCACTTTGACCTAAAATATGTCCAAGAGTCAGGGAGGAGAGCACTGCTCTCATCGAATGCTGGCCATATCCTCTATGTGGGGCGTCTTCATGCAGCCCGTGCACAGCTGATCCATCCACAGGGGAGCTTCGTGCTGAAGGGGTGTGCGGCGTGGGTAGAAGGTGTACGATGGGTCGTAGTTCAGGAGACAGCTAAGTGAAGCCATGTAGATGTCTGAGAATCTGCTCAGGCGTCTGGAGAAGTAGGTGGGGTTGTGGCATGTTCTGAAGATGCTGCCAAACTGAGGGTTGAACAGGTTCTTCGTCATCACCCTAAGGTATAAAAATTTGTTAGAAAATTGGATATGCAGAAAAAAAAACGTCTAATACGAACACATGCATACTTTAAAAAAAATAAAGAAACTTCTGCTCATTTAATTTTTTTATTGAAAAAAATATTTGTCAAATCTGGTTAGGCCCCTTTATTATGATATCACAAAATAAATCCAGCGCAACCAAATGCATGTAGAAAACACTCAGTCAGGTTAATAAATATTTGTTTGAGAACATTAGTGGACAAGCTGCATTATGAAGACCAAGGAACACAGCTGACAGGGGGAATTTAAAGCACAGTTAAGTCAAAAAAAACATTTTCCAAGCTATGAACATCTCACAGACTACCTTTCCATCCACCAGTAGAAAATGAAAAAAGTATGGCACGATTATGAATCTACCAAAAATGAAATTCCACCTCAATGGACAGCAAGTTTATGCTTGTAACATGACAGAAAGTGAAACGGTGCAAGGCACAGTGCATGCAGATCTCACAGAGAGGACTACATGTATAGGGCGGCACAAAAGCTATAGAAAAGACTGTGTAGCATAGGGGCTGCACTTAGCAACAGGAAGCACTGTATAGACAGTCAGAGTTCAATGAGTTTGCAGAGTTTACTGGGTTTACCGGGAGGAGCTTTGGACTAAAAGAAAAGTTCAGAGACTCACCGCAGTTCTTCTCTTTCTTTCTGCCATTCCAGAAAAACTTTTTTGGATTCTGGGTCACGGTGTATCTGAAATATTAAAGAAAACAGTACTCAAATATAGAAGTACAAGAAAAAAGAATACAAAAAACATAAAAGTAGACAAGGCATCGATTATGTCTGTGTCCTGCAGGAGTAAAGAAATATCTCATCTTTAGTTGAAGATAAAAATGCACACAGTTGTTGAATATTCTTCATAAGGACCTCAAAAAGTTTAACATGATCATGTCCCTTAACTAAAGTTTTGTCTCTGAAGGCATTTCCTCCCTTAGGAAAGGTCATAGGGGTCACTTGTATGTAAAGCCTTCCTTATAAGTACTTCATGGCTGTGCGTCTGTCTAATTTTACCCAGCATTGCTTCTCCTCGTTTACAGCTGCCACATATGTTAGATCTTTTCTTCATAGAGAGATCTGTACATGTATGACTCTAAAAGTTCAAAAAGTCAAACTTCAGAATGATACTTTAATGAAAATGTGCAACTTTTTAAATAAAATCAGATCTGACAGTAAGGTTGGATAGTCCCGACTCCCGAGAGAGCAAATATAAATAAATGCTTCAACCAAAGTAAAAAAACAAAAATAAAATCAACATATAAAAAGGTGTGAGATGAGAAAATGTCACTTTAATATTATTATAGTGTGCTCTTTTCTCATAACACCTAAAAAATGCCCAGAAACCAAAGATCTTAAGAACAGTATGTGATTATAGCAATTGTGTCACATTCGTCTCGCAAAACGGTCTGTAAATGCAGACCACTGATGAGCCCGTTTCTGGCATCAAGGTCTACCAAAGCTCTAAAAAGTTACTCATACCAGCAAATTTCTACATATAAGCTGCTTCAGTACCAAAAGAACATTCTGTCACTGAGAAAATGGAGAGACAAAAGAGTTTGAGGGTATTTAATTTGAAAATCCTCAGCACTTTCTCTGTTGTGGACAAGTTTGGACTGCAGACAGACCTGCATAGTAGCCACGCCCTGTTCTTCTCTGGATTATAGTTTTGTTACAGTTGCAGAGACCAGTTTGGCTTCATCTAGTTGAAAAAAACCACGAATGGTTTTGGAAAAAATGTCCAATGTTGTTTTGTTTTTTTAAAGAGGAACCCTTTGTCTTTACATACTAGAGCTCCCTGGCCCATTGCTTCGCTCTTTAACAAATACCACTTTTGTAGGAAATCATGACTATTATTTGATACAGTTTTTACTCTAAAATCAGCCCTAAGCTGCTCTGATCTTAGTCCTGCATGTCTGGAAATGAGTATTCAGCTTCAAAAGCAGCTCAACAACTGTTGAAGATTTGTGTTTTGTCAACCGAATCATGCTTGTGAAACTGTCATCACCTGGCGCCTCCAAATGCACACAGGGTATTAACTGCTCACCTGAAGGCGCTCCATCAGGCCGGTTAGGGCCTGCAGCCAAGTGAGGGTCACAGCGTAACGTTGAGCGCTCACTATTTTGGTTTCATGCTCCAGTTCTGGGACGATGGCTGCAGTGCGCCAGCCATGTCGCAACATCAGATCCTGCAACAAAAAACGCCAAACAGGTTGGATGAACATTCAGTTTTCTTATCTTGCTAGGAGCAGAGGCAGTTTAAAATACGTGTTTTTCTTTAGGGGAGAAGCAACAGTGCAGAGAAGTTTTGTCCACAATAAATCATTTAGTCTGGATTTTAAAAATACTTTTTGGAGGGACACACAACTAAGGACATAGTAGATAGTAAAGGGATGTCTTTATTTATCAATGCAGCTGCTTTTTAAGTGGCATTAAAAACCAAAGCCAGCAAACTAAGGAATTGAAGCTGAACATTGTCTTTATCTGTTCCATCACCTGCACACCATGAAACATCTACAGCTGCATGCTTGTATTTCTGGTTGGTTGTGTCTAAACAGTTTGAACTCTAGATTTGTCACAGTAGCTGAAGAAACAGCTGACATTATGAAGAGATTGTCCAAGTCAGAAGTAAAACTGCTGAGGTTTGATCTGTTCACATCAACTCATTATAATTAGATATTTTAATTAGAAGGAATTAAAATGGGCAATTATTATTGTTCCATGCTCTTGTTTTCTCTTGTTACCCATACATATCCAGACCTAAAATTAGACTGAAACGCTGTGATACTTTGACATGTTTGAAGTGTTTTTCTGTATTAACATAGTAAGAATTCTACAAGTAAATAAAAAACAAGCAGCATATATTTACTCTTAATATTTTATTTTCACGGTAAAATAGTAAAAAATCAATTGTACATGCCTTTCATTCTATGCCTAAAAGTTGTGTGAAGTCTAATAGGAAACTGCACAATAACTAAGAAAAATGCTAAACTGAGAACTTCTTTAGGATGACAATTAAAGCAAAGTGCTTTATGTGCATATTCAGGTCGTGTCAGCAAGAGTCACCAGCAAATGTTCCTGTGAAATCTCCAACTTTGCTTTAATCACACACTGACGCCATTGGACAAATTAAACACGAGCTGAGTCATGTTACCACTAATGTTTAGTCATAATGTGAACTTTTACTGAGGAAATCACCAACATTTGAAACTTACAGCCAAGTCGCTATAAAGATGATCCCCAAAGTAAAGAACCTTTGATCCTCGCCAGCCGGTCAGTCTCAGGAAGTCAAACAGGTTGCCCTGAATCCCAAAAGACAGCAAGTTAACGTTCAAACATAAAGCTGCAGCATGCTGTAACACACCTGGTGAGTGAAACCACATGCAGATGGAAGTATTACTAACTTGTTTATAGATCTGCCCTTTATCCAAATTGTTGATCTTTTCCCACCGCAGGTCTCCGTTATTATCCAAGCGCCTGAAAGGTCTGTAAGAGGAGCACATTGCTGAGATCACACTCTGAAATTAAACTTAAGCACATCTATTCTATTCAATTCAATATTACTTTATTAATCCCAAAGGGAAAATAAATGTTAAATGTTGTCGTAACTCATTATGCAAGTTCCTTCAAAGATCTATAGTGTAGGGGCAGCATCATGCGGTAAGGATGCAGAAATGATGGGGAGATTGATGGCGCTAAATGGAGAAAAATTCTGACTTGGCAAAGGTTTATCAATATAAGGAGGCTAAATACACAACATTCCAATTAAAATACATTAAGGTTTGATGCTACACTGTGGCTAAATGTAAAACATTTAGGGGTTATTAGTACTTTTCCAAGACACTCTAAAAGTAACCGTTACTTACTTGATACAGTCGGTGAAGAAATGAGGTTTGTCTGCCTGCACGATAACAACATCAAAGAAATCTCTCCAGTTTTCCCCCACCATGTGCGTCATTCCTTTATCCCTGCAAAGAGCGGGGGGAAAAAACAGAATAATGACTTGCAACACAGCTTTTCCTGTATTTCCTTTGCTGTGAGTCAGAATGAACTACAGCAACCGAGGGACCTCAAAGGACTGAGACTTACACAAAGCTGAAGGGACTGTTGGTGATGAGGAACAGCTTCTTGCCCTGTCTGACCAACCGATGAAGGACAGCATCCGTCTCTTCCTTTCTCAGGATGAACTTGTCTGCGAGAGAAAACAATGCAAAGTGCGACTGAATTTATGCAGCAACATGCAGGTTAAAAACAAAGAAGAACTTACAACAGAGGAAGTTGTTCTTACCAAGGTCTTGCATGATCCACTTGTACATGTAGCCTTTGAGGTGAACCATGCCAATGGCCTCCTGACGTGTAAAAAGAAATATGTTAATATTTTTTACATTCAGGTCCTTGCATACGTATACAAACCCCTATAATTTTTTCACATTAAAAACTCAAGTCTCAGTATAATTAATTGTGATTTTATCTCACAGATAAACCTAAATCAAAGCATAATTCTGAGGTGGAAGGAAAAGCTACATTTTACAGTTTTACAAATAAAAATCTAAAAATGGAGGTTTGTAGGAACAGCCAGGTCTTCTCTCATGATTACTCTGAATAGAACTCCATCTTTCCTGTTTTTGCTGAGAAAAATTATCCACACAGTATCCCACCACCATGTTGTGTTCAAGGTGATGTTTGGTGTTATATTTTGACCTCCCAAAGTTCAATGCATGTATTTAAAAAAAGCTCAATTTTGGTAGGAGCACCATCTTTTACATGTTTACATGTTTACGATTGTTGCACAGGATTTCATAAAGAGGTATCTGAATAAAGCGGGCTAAATATAACGCATATCAAGCTTTTCCAATTTTTATCTGAAAAAAAGTAATCTTCCTTCCACTTCACAATTATGCACTAGTATGAATTGGTTTGTCATATAAAAGTACCGGTTGTAATGAGACTAAATGTGAAAATGCTTAAAGAATATGAATACTTCATGGAGGAACTACCATTAATCATTTTAAAATAAGTTGAGACTACGTTTCGGAGCATGTTTATATTTTCCCTGGGTGTTCCCTGTAACTGAAATGTTTGTAGCTAAAGAGGAAAAGCACTCATTGTTCTTGGCTTCGCTCGCGAACGTTGCCACAGCTCAGCAGATTCCTAAACGCTCCAGCTTAAGAATTACAGCACTGTATGTGATAACAGTCACATACACACCCTGCCCTCGCAGTGAGAGCTACAGGCTAAGAAGACGCAAAGAAACTCACAGAAACATCCTTGAAGAGGTGAACCGGGTCATATTCAATGTCGTTGGTGATGAAGAAGTCGTTGGCGACTGCCAGGAGGGTCATCTCTGGAATGGAGAAGATGTCCATGAACTGCTTCACCTTTGGTCCCTGTGTACAGGAAGAAATTATTATTATTTTTATTGGACTAACATAACGATTTTAACCACTAAGAGACATCATTGTGCCAATAAGATTACAGCCACGTGAAAACTATTCTGGTTAGTTTTATTTCCAGGCTGGATTAGGAGAAAGAGTTGCATGGAAGCAATTATAATGTCTGGCCAAATACTGATGCCAACTGGACTGAACATTTCACTCCTAATTTTCTCCTAATTGGACACATGTTGGCTTAGTTTCCGCAACAAATCCTATGTTCAACAAAGATTTCTGGCTTTCCTGACTCCGTGCGACTGAGGAAATCAAATACATAACAGTCTTAAACTTTGACAGAGTGTACTTTGGGTCAGTTTCTCTGAGATGGGAACGCTGCTTTCCAGCTGATTCATCACGCAAATAGGATAAACAAGATCCTCAAATTCACCATTTGGTCTTATGCAATGCTGCAGGGTGCCGAATATCTGAGGACATCACCAGATTACATTCTGAAATTGTTTGACAGTGGCCAGATGAGATTATTATTATTTTTCTGTAGAGTCTGCAGAATTGTGAGAGCAGTGCCAGACTAAACAGATTACACTTGGAGGAAACATCCAAGTGTAATCCAAAAGCAAAGCGAATGAACTGGAACACATACCTGCTATTGCTCAAGTTATTTTACAACTAAACTAATGTGGTTGATGAAAACAATCCAACATATTTCTTTAAAGAAAAAAAAAAACTTTTTCTAACCTTTCCGTAGAATCCACTGTCCTGTGACAGCGGGACGTGGAAAGTCCCCCCGTAGAGATAAAGAACCTCATCATCCGACACTGGACTCAGACCCCTGAGGACAGCAAAATTTTTGTTTAGAAGATAATATTATCTAACAAAACACACAATGTTTTGCTTTCATCAGCAGGGATGAAGATAAACAGAAATAAATCCATCTTATTTAGATGGAAAAGATCAGCAGCTCCTACCGGTATACTGTTCCTGGCTCAATGTAATGGAAGGCATCAATTTTCATCAGAAGTCCCTACAGAAGGGGAAGAAAAGTTTTCTTTTATCAAACCAACAAAGAATATATTCAGGTGCATCTCCATATATTAAAATATCATCAAAATGTTATTTATTATGTTGATAGATTACATGATTAGGTGATTATTATGGCTTACAAAATGTAAAATGTTCTGGTGACAGCTGTCCTGACTTTAGACTTGATGAGACCCAGTGGATCAACACCAGCAGATGACATGGCACCCCAAACAATCATTGACTGTTGATCCATCACACTGAACCCCAACGTGCAAATTGGACTTTGCACATTTCCACTCTTTACCCAGACTCTAAAACAGTGTTTCTCCAAATTCGAAATCTGACCTGGATTCAGACCAAATAGCTGACCCAGGCCCCACTGCAGAAAATGTGGGATATTTGACATATCCTTGAATCTAACACCTTGATTTCCAAGACTTTGGACCACTAAGCAACAGTCCAGTCTCTTTCTTCTTAGCCCAGTAAAGATCCCTGTGATGTTGTCTCTGGTTTTTACAAGGAATGAAAGAGCGGCATCCTATTTCTTCCATATGTCTGTGTGTGGTTGTTTTTGAAGCACAAGAATGCAGCAATTCTTTTATGAATCTTTTGAACATTTTATGATGAGAACTTTGGTCAGTGTTACATTGATTTAAAGAGCTTTATAAGTAAATTTGACTTGGTTTCCACAGTTTTTCTTTCCCCTAAACTTTTATATTAATATGCTTGAACAACCAGCTTTTTTGTCAGTGACATTTTGTGGCTCTACTCTTCTTGTGGATGAAGTCAGTGGCTTTCTGCTGGACAACTGTCAAGTCAGCAGTCTTCGCCATAACTGAACTGTATAGGCCATGACATGACAGTAACAAAATTGTCAGTTTTAAAAGTGCATTTTCTAGAAGTTTTATGTAATGTAAATGTAAACTGAAATCTAAATTTTCAATACCTAGAAGACAGAATTGTCTAAATTAACAGAAATAAATACTTGAAATATATCAATCTGTGCCAAAACAATCTATAGAACACGAGTTTCACTCTAAAAAAAATTCCTGAATAAAGAATAAAAAAATTCACCTTTTGGATGTCATAGTGAAGACCCCGGACGGTAAAGTTGGGAATGTATTCATATTTGGCAATTCCCTCAGGGTACTGCAATGCAGAAAGAGAAAGTGCATAAATGAACCCAACTTCAAAAGCTGTGTTATTCCCGTTATTCTTCATGGTGGGTCTGGTTGCCTTGCAGAGTCAGGGTAAATCTGCACTACAAAACTTCTGCAGTTTTATAACAATACACATGGAATTAAAAATGCACCTTAAAGTGTTCAATCAGGAATCCCTTTGCTGTGTCGTAGATCAGCGTGTTGAGCGCGCTGGAGTACTGAGCCAAAGTGTAGTCATAGTCAAAGCCGTAGATGTCCACTTCCTCCAAACTGACCTCGTTGTTGGCGTAGATCACAGAGGAGTTCAGGCTTTTACACGCACCTGGTGGGATCAGGTCTGAGCAGATAGACAGATGGGAAACTGTGATTCAGTTCAAATAATGAGACATCATATCAAAAGAGACAGCATTGACTCGGGTAAAGAGGGAAACAAAGCATGGTGATTATGAGAGGAAGGATAGGATTATAGCTTTACAGAAGCTGCTGATTTTGCACTTCTGCAGAGAGAAAAGAAGTTAACTCTTTTGCTGCCGTTTTCATTCCAGCGGGGGTTGGCAAGCTTGTCGGAGATTGCGTAACCTGAGGCTCTCAGATGTCAACTGACTCTTGACCAAACCAATTCAACCCAAAAAGAACATTCTGTGCACTGAAATTTGCGGTTGAAACCCACTCCTGAGTGATAGCACAGCGTGTCTTGTAACGCAGGTTACTTCTGCTTTATCTGCTTCCTGGCCAGCGCGTTACAAAGCTGCGACACGTGGGGAACCGCTTCGACTGTTTACATTCTGTTTCACAGTCAGACGGTACTACCCTCTCTGATGCTGAATCATCTGTGATCTATATGGGAAAGTGGGCCATGACCTTCTCTCCTGGGACAGTTCAATGAGTGCCGCAGCTGGGCAGCAGGCATGCATTTAGCAACCCTCTGGCAGGCTGCCCTGCAGCTGAAAGAGACTCTTCACGCAAAAGCACCCATTCTTCAAAAGATAAACATCTGCAAAATTGCAATCATTAGGGAATGCATGACTGGCTTTCATGTTGAGAATCTGAAGCAGAAGTCAGTAACTGAGGGAAACTTTTTTTTTTTGAGTCCGACGTTCAGAAAAAAAGGCGGCGTACCAAGACAGGAAAAACACAATGTACCCGGTGGTGTACTGGTACTGTAAGTACTTTCATGTTCCACTGTAAACAATATTACTGGGATTTTACTTGACGTCACAGACAATATCTAAAAGAATGTCAGCGTTTCTGAAAACGGCATTAACATGTTTGCAGGATCGTATATGTAATAAACTGAACCCATATTTAATAGCAAATCTAAGGAAATCCACCATGCTCCTTCAATAATTTACTTGCATGAGCTTTTGAGTTTTCTTGTAATGGAGCACTTTCGTTAATTTTGAAGTGTTGTTGCATTGGACGTCTCCTTGCACCTTGTTTGCAGACCTGCTAACAGTTGGGGTCAAGCCAATGCAAACAACCCCTTAATGCAAATACACTGCACAAGTTTTAAACTACACATATTATGCAGCCAAGCTGGATCGCGGTAGAATTGTGCATACCAGAGTACATGAAAAAAAAAACACATTTGTGACACATGAGTCCTATGGAGGTTTCTTTGAGAGCAGAAATTTATCAAGGTTTAATGGTTGTGTATATCCATGTAGTCACACTGTAAAGGTTTAGGTAAATGCCTAAGATGCAAGCCTTGTGGTTTCTTTTAAGCTCCATCTTTCTGAAAGATACAGTCAAAGAGAGTCCAAAATTAGAGACTAAATGCTTAAAATTAGGTCACAAATCGTGAATAATTGGTCCTGGGTGAAGCCGTCCCAGGTCATCCCTTCTTCCATGGAGTCAACAGCTACGTTGAACGGTGTTAGGTGGTGCTCCTCTAATTTCAACCTCACAGTTCTTAATACTTTTCAGGATCCAAAATATAGTGGAATGTGTCTGACTTGTGAGGTGAAAATGCAGGAGCTTTTTTGCAGCCAGCTGGCCGGCACTGCTCAGCAACACACTTGGGGCGTGGTCACCTCTCCATGTGGCCAGAGAAAACTTATAAATTCTTGTATTTCATTAAACAGACTTAAAACTGTTATAAAAGCAGGACACATTTTTGCAGCTTTGGAGATGTAACTTTTCTATTCTTGACACCAACCAGCTAAGAATACACCGATCAAGCTTTTCCTGAAAGATAATGTTTTCTTTGCAATCTGTAAGAGTAAATTTTTTTTCCTATGTTGTTTAACACATAAAAGTGAAACAAATCAAACACATAATATATCTTGAAGGTAGTACATTTGAACACAACAGAAAATTGAAAGGACAACATGATTATTAAAATTTACACAGTAATACAAATATCCCCCAACATATGAATACAGCAAACAAAGAATTTCGTTGTACAAGGAGGCTAACACACAAATGACAATACACGCTTTAAATCTTGAATGTAGGCATCAATGCATATTTCCCGAACTTGTATCTTTATTTCTTAAAACTAGAAAACAATGCGTTAAAGTACGGCAGTCGGTTATCGTGTTCATAGGTATAAAAATGGTTTGAAATCTTAGTTTTGGTGCATTGAAAATGGGTCAAAAAAATTTGAGCCAGGAATGGAGTCCTGCAGAGTTAAAGCTGTTGGATTAGTTTAAGACTAGAAAAAAAAGACATTTTGCTGGCAGAAGTCCACCAAGCATTGTTGCTAAGTTACTAAAATTCTAATAAATACTCTCTATAACGTTGATTGGTGACTAGAGGTGAAACTCTTGCACAAATGTGTGTATAACATAAAGGGGAGTTTTTAGTTGAACAGTGTTGCCTGATGGTAGTTGGAAATAATGCTGACTCGTTGAAAACAACTTCAGCTTTAAACGCGTTGAGCACAGAGGGACCAGTAGCATTTATGAATCTGCCATCTGCAAAAAAAGAAAAAAGAAAAGAGGATGGTAGGAAATCCTCAAACGTACAAAATGTCCTCGCTGGCAACAGATAAATATCTTCGATTGGTTGATGACGTGGACAGGGGGGTGCCTGCTTTCCTTGGGGTTTAGTGGGACGGTGGGAGGGGGGTTGAGAGGACAAAGGGGGACCCTGTGCTTACCGTAAACCAGCCGTTTCAGGTCATTGTAGCGACTCCAGAGGAACGACGTCTGGTCCATGGGGGCTGCGTTGGAGGTGAACGAGCGTCTCCTCACGCCGCTCGCCCCCGGAGCTCCCACGGTCTCCTTCAGCCTCTTCTTGTCCCCGCTGCCACATTTGTGTGGCGGCTCGCTGGATGACGGCGCGTCTCCGCCGCTCGGCCTGTCCGTCTCCGAGCTGCAACTTTGCCCCTTGTTTTTCTCCACATGCTTGGAGCCCCCGAACACCCTGCACGAAGTGGAGAGTCTGTTGACCCGTGGCGACCGGCCGAGAGGGGGGGTCCTGTTGCCTCTGGCCCACAGTGTCCGTGTCAGCGCGGTGCCCACGGTTTTGAAAGGCATTTTTTTTTTTCCTTCTGCACAGAGATATGTAAACACGCCTCGCTGCTACTTGCTGCCTCTGCTACTGCAGGATTGAAGTAGCGTAGCAGCAGCATGAAAACAAACCTCGCTTTCAGTGGCCACACCCACTCTAGCCCCCCTCCCGTCCCTCTCTGTTTAGGGGGAGGGTCTCTTATCGCTGTTCCTATCGTGTACACTGACATCAGCGTTTACCGCTGTTTACCACTGTTATCTCTACCTAAATGTGAAAACAGTGTTGTTCATAGTTCCTTAATGTATTCAGGAAATGCCTCGACGAGCACGTTAGCGCAAGGCATCACCTTTGAATAAAAGTAGAACCCCTGTCTGTTACTTTCAGATGTACTAATCGATTAAATAAACAAATGGTGTAATAATTTCCACAGTTGTGGTTTTTTTTAAACCGAAGTCTTCAAAACTCTTGGCATAAACCAAATATTGTGATGTATAGGCTAGTTTTTTTTGCATGTAGTTTTCCTTTATTTTTTCAATTCCTTTGACATATCTTTATTCATTTTAATTGTTATTGTACAAATATATAACCAAATAATTTTTTATTACACTAGCTTTAACACAGCCCTCAGCAGGAGATGTAAAATAACAAAAGACGTAAAATAAATATCACATCTCACACACATACAATTCTATCACACACACAGAGGATATTTTTAAGGTGCTAAGTTATTGTGTGAAAATAAAGATGATTGTAAACATTAATCTTACTTCCAGAATTTATCTAGTGTGAATACCAGATAAATTCACCAGTGAGGCAAACTCTTTCCTAAGATGCCCCCTCAACCCAGTGCAGGTAGTGGGAGACAGAAGAACTCTTGCTAAAATAAAACGGCTGTTGGACAGTATCTTCCACCCCGTGTACGAAGCTGTTGCCAAACTAGAAAGTTTCTTTGGTGACAGATTGCTGCATCCAAGGTGCAGAAATGAGTCATCTGCTTCCATTTACCTTCAACTTATTGCTGGTACACCTAAATTTCCCCAAAGTGGGACAATAATGAATATTTCTATTATATTCCATTCTATTCTATTCTGCTTTTTCAAAGCAGTGTATTTTTCAGCTTGGTTTTAATATAGTGTGCTTAAAACATCTGATATATGCAAAAGAAATCTTTCACTCAAGTTGTGAGATAAATGTAAAATAGCTCTTAACAGCAGATTCCAGAGTTTCCAGCAGAACAAAGAATATATCCACTGGGTCACTGTGCTCCTCTGAGCTGAAGGCTGAGGACAAAACAGAAACACAGCGAGCCAGGAAAGAAACTCACTGACTGAAGTGGAGCAGGGGTGCTGTTTCGAGGAACAATCATGCATAAAATGTCAGCAAATCTGGATACAGTTATTTGTAAACATTTCAGCTCTATGTTGAACTGAAAACTGTATAAGGGGTTTATAGTTATTTTCTAATGAATTCTATGTCCTTTCAGGAAGCGTTTTCAGTGGCTCATGTGAAAAGCTGAGATAGTACCATGTTTATCTGTGTGTTTCATCACCTCCTCATCTCCAGTTGACTGAGATTCTAAAAGAACAATGGCTCTGGTGAGAACAAATAGTTTTCCAGTTCCTGTTTTACACATGTATTTCAGCCCTACAACAGTTTCTTTCTAATTCACTCAGTGTTAGTGGGTGACAGGTCACAACTGCAGGAGGGCCAGTTCTGCACATAGACTATTTTTACTCCACACTCTTTCTGTTTTGTGGGAATATACAGAATGTAGTCTGGTTTTGTTTCACTGAAACAACCGAAACCTCCTACTAAAACAAAAATATTATCAGTAAAGCATTTGTTCCTGCAAAATGCAAACTTGCTCCGCAGGATCATGGTCGACTTCAAATGCTGTGTGTTACCAGTGGAAGATGCAATGACCCCCTCCCCCCAAAACCAAATGACTCTGAGTCTTCCTTTCCAAAAGGAACTTCATGTTTTCAACATAAGAATTACTTCTGGTTGCATGGAGTGCATCCCACGTTTGCTGCCTTGCATGAGTTGCTTTTGGCAAAATGTAAAAAAAGGAATTTTCAGGGCAATAATGTCTTTCTTCTTGCCACTCTTCCTTTAACCCCAGATCTGGTCATTGCATGACCAGCTGTTCCCCTGTTGACAGATTATCCACCCTGAGCAGCTCCTACCACAGCTCTCTTGGTTGCTTCTCTGATTAATGCTTTCCTTGTCTGGGCAGTCAGTTCATCTAAATGGCTATGTTTAAACTTGTGTTTAAACTTATGCCATATCCTTACCATTATTGCATGGGTAGCTCCAAATTTTATCTAGAGGTATTAGAGTAAAGAGGACTGACTACGAATGCATGCCATGTTTTTCAGACTTTTAGTTGTAGAAAGTAATCTTAAAACCTTGTAAGAGCTTTCCCTTCCACTTCACAATTGTGGGCTACTTTGTGTTGGCCTGGTGCATAAAATGACAATAACATACATTAAAAGTTTGGGGTTGAAACATGTGTGACAAAAAGTAAAAAAGAAAAAAAACTTAAGTGCTCTAATTATTCTTGTAAGGCACTACTTATCTGAAGTCCAGTCAAAGAAGGTGGAGAGATTGAAACAGATAGATTATGATCTTTCTTTTTTGCTGTGCAATTCTGACGAGTATTTTCAGATGCGGCAGTAAACAGAAATTTTTTGAAAATGTTTTTGTAAAAATCCCAACTTCTATAGATACTTTCTTTGAACAGTCTATTAGATAAATTTTTACAACCCTAATGCTCTTTTCATTGTATTTTATTTCTAAAACTTTTTCAAAGAACCAGGCGTTGCTCCTGATCATATCAATAGGGTTTGGTCACTTTTGTCCGCCTTAACTGTGCAACATGAGTGCAGATGCTGTAATTTGCTACGTTTACTTCTGTCCTGGACTATGTTTTATCATAATCCATGAGATGGAGTCAAACTGTGACAAGGCTGTGTTCAGAGCTTACACCTTCACAACTGGGGGCAGGGCTTTAAAGAAATTACAGGTTTAGCAAGGCAGTGAGAGAAGCGCCAAACCACTGCAAATAACTGTCAGCTTCTTTTCGAAGAGGTCTAAAACACACCACCACCTTAGATAATTCAAAATCAGCCTGTCATTAACAGTTTACCCAGGACAAACAACAGGAATGAGTTGAGTGAGTAACAAAGAGTCTTCCCGAGACCTCTGCCTTCCTTTTCTAAGCTGCTGGACCTCATCGTAACTCACACTGACCTTGTTCCTCTCATACTTTCTCCATATTTGAGAGGGACAATAGACCAGAGCAGACTATCGGCCTCTGCCTTCACCCTGAGCTTGCCTATAGTCTCTGAACAACTCATTAATGAGACGCCACATGTAACCATGCAACAAAGCTGCTTCTGTCAACCCCATCCCCCATTCCCTCTAAAATCGCATGACTTAAAAATCTGACCTATTTGACCTGCAGTTCTCTAACAAAACTAGGTCAAAAGGCGCTGCCAACCAGCACATGATTTTTTTTTCTTAGGGAGCAAAACAAGAATAATCTTTTGTGAACTTCAGCACTAACTTTAAAACTAGCATCCCCACCCCCACAAGAACGCTCACTCTCTCGTCCTCTTCTTTTCGCTAAATTTTCCTGCACACAGCAACAGCCTGCAGTCTGTTTGATTGGCTGCAACCCGCCATCGCAACACAAACCCCACGCCTCCAGGGCCCCAGTTGAGCCAAGCAAAACAGATTGCCTCTGACCACCACTCCCTTCGAGCACATAAGGTTCTTAAAACATTCTGCAGTCCATAAAGACTACAAGTGTCAAGTCTCAAAGCTGTAAACAGCTGTGGTGGTTTTCTGTTGTAATAAACAGGGGCAACAGATTGTTCATTCTAACCGCGGTATCTGAACTAAGCCCCAGCTCATGCTGGGAGACTGAAGAGCCCTGAATGAACTCAGAAACCAATACTAGAAAATGTTTTCATGCTGGACACAAGAAAACACAAAGAAAAAAACCATCACATCACATACCCCAGCTCTATATGTCCTGTTATTTCTTTACTGTTTTTTAAACCCCTGGGACTTTTATAACCTTGGTTTATAAAAAAAAAAAAAGTCCCCAGTATGTTACAGACAACAGCTCTGTCACATGTCTCATTCGGAGTAGTTGACCACAAAGGGCATAATGTTGCTCTAAATTGGAGATGTAATCAAGTAGAAGAAAGTTAGACATACATCAAAAGAAACCTTCTACGATAATATTTATACTTTGGAATAAGTGGAAAATTTACAGCTTAGAGCAGGGGTGCTCAAAGTCAGCCCTCGAGAGCTATTATCCTTCAAGTTTTAGATTCATCCCTGCTCCAACACACCTGAATCAAATGACTTTATTCCCTCCTCAGTATGTCATTCCGCTCTGTGGAGGCCTGGAAACGAGGCATTCATCTGACCCAAACTGTCGGCTCATTACTTAAAAAAAAAAGATTCATTCTGTTTACGTTTTCAGAAAAGAATGTATTCACTTAAAAGTGTTATTTGCATCAAATAATGCTTACAAAAAACCCTAATAAAGTTCTGCAAAGTTATTATTGCAAAAAATTTTATAATTTAAAAATAATCTTCCCTTAAGTATATTTTGCAAAGCACTTCATGAATTTGCCAACATGTTAAGCTTCAGGGTTCAACATAAAGTATAGAGAAGATTGTTGGTGTCTATTTTAAGATTAACCAGCTTTGAGAGCTTTTTGTTTATTACTTTATCCTGAAAGTAATGTTACTATTTAATATTCATTAAACAGCCTGCAGCCTAAATGGCACACTTATGAACATTATTGTTGAAGAAGAGCGTATGGTTAAAAGAGTTAAAAAATAAAACAGAATGCAAATATAGGAGCACCATGGATTTAAAACGCCCTTTTTTGATTTGTGACACTATTTTTTAGCTTGTAATTAAAAGTTAAAACTTGCTGGATTAAGTAATAAAACATACAAGGACTAAAACTTGTTTTTTAAGTTTCATATATTAGAAATATTTTACTTTTAACATCAACCTTTTTCTAATTACTTGCGATGTAAAACATGCAAGAACTGACTAATCTACAATAGACACTGTGCTTCACAGAGAAATGGTATACTGATTTATACAAGCAATCTCCCATCTCCAAGATTTTATCAAGTCCTCCTGTTTGCACGCAAAGCAACTTCCACAAAACTCAAAATCCTGATAGTTTCCTCTTGTTCTCTGCAATTTCTTTTTAAATTTGCCACATGTCTGATATGGAGTTGCTCAGACTTGTTCTGCACAAAACAAGCTCAAACAAAGAACATACTCATCTTGGGATTCCTGCTTCATTTATGCTATACCACATTTGAGAGAAATAATCCACATTATATTAAGCAGCTTTAGCTTCAAGAATGTTTCATTGATTTTATTTTAGTCTTTAACCTTTGCTTCTTTCAGGGCAGAGATTATTCCTTCGGTGATACAACATTGAGCTTTGGATTTTTATGCCCCTGATGCTTTTGTTTTCACTGATGTTGTTAGTGCAGCTAAAAAAAAAACCTCTGTAATAAATCAACCATAATACATCAGCAATTACAGAGCCTGTCTGGTTGCTGCAGAAAAAGCTTGTTTATTAAAGGTTGTACATCTGCCTGTGTAATGTAAAACTTGTGCTATATGCAGATTTCACCGTTGTGCAATAATAGCAAAGCAGCTGAACAAGTAGTTGATAAAGTACTAAAGGAAAAAGTGATTTTTGTTGAGGGAAAAATAAGTAACACGTTTTCCCAGATTTGTAAAAGTAAAAAAAAAAAAACTTTCCAACTACAACTTAGATAATTTAGAGAGAGCATTTAACCTAATACTCATGTTTTTGGACGGTGAGGATGCCGGAGTACCAGAAGGGAACCCACACATGCACAGGTAGACAGTCAAGCCTAGTTTGTACTTCTCCGTCAGCAACTTTGCACGCACACGCACACGTATTGACAGCAGGGGTTGTAGACCTTTTCTGGCGAGTTTATTTACTTCAGCTTGTAAACACACATCCACTCAAGGAGCAATGGCTGACATGAGTTTTGATTGAGGTGGAAAGCTTTTTTCCTAGAAGTTCAGCTCATAGAATACTCTAGAAACACAAGTAAAGAAACAGCGTTCTGTTTAGTTCTCTACACCTGCTGGTGTTCAAAATCGCCAAAAGATCATATTAGACGATCTGGCCTTGCGATATAAAGCGTCTAGCGCCCAAAAGCTGCGTTGACTACTAATTACATCAACTATAGAGCACCGTTCTGGTTAAATGATGCTGGGCTGACCAATCGCAGATGTGCATTGTGTTCAACGGATAGTTTAAAAATGGAGCTCTACTCCGTCCTTGCTTGCCAGTCGGAGAGCCCTTGGGTTGACGGATAATGACAGTGACTGTCTCCGCACCTCCGCTGACGGAGACGTATAAACTAGGCTTCAGAACGATCCCAGGCTGGGATTCAAAGCCAGGACCTTAATGTGTAAAGCACTTTGAGTTGCAATGTTTGTATGAAAAGCTCTTTATAAATAAAGTTTGACTGATTGATTGTGGCTGAAAGAAACCATTAATGAACATTAATCCTACCCTAAAACGTGATATTTATAAAGACAGTGCCAAAATCCCATCAGCTCTGTGTAAAAACAACTGTGAGAGATTAACAACTCGTTGTATTGATCACAGTAATTTGCTTGTTGTTGGATTATGCCAGGCTTCTAATGCTGTCTTCAAACTATTGGACAATGCTGCCATTCAATCTGCTGCACTGGTACAAAAAGTGAAAGCACATTTCTCTAATTTTGGGTATCTGTCACTGGTTCATAGTTATAGAATCAACAAAAAATGTTGTCTTTAAATCTCTTACTAGTTTTAGTCCATTTTAACTTTTTGAAGTGTTGCACCCATACTGTCTTGTCCTCCGAATGGAGGCATCCAAAAGGTATTCTAATTTGATGATCAAATTCATCGTAGACCAGCTCCTCTACTTAAATATTTAAATCTTGTTTAAAACACGCTCTCTGACCTTTGACTTAGAGTAAGATGTTAACTATGACCTCAGTTTTATTTAGTATTTGTTTTTCTTCTTCTTATGTTTCTTTCCTATTGACGATTGCATATCTTGTGCGCTTGCAAGCTTTTATTATCTAGCCTTTATTTGTCATGCTTGCCTATTGTGGAGCACTTTGGTCAGCCTTGTTGGCGTTTTTAAAGTCCTTTCTAAGTAACACAGTATGGTTGTTACATAAAGCATGAAGTGCAAATGTCTGAGATTTAGGACACAGTTGTTTAGATGGTTCTATAAAACTTTCCTAAAGTCACACAATACAGATGTATGCAATTGGAAATTAAACTTGCAAACTTCTGCTGAGGTCAGCACTCCAGGCAAACTGTTGCTAATCAAAGTTAATCTAAGTTAATCATTTTTCGCATTCAAATTCAAATTCAAAAAATACTTTAGTGATCCCAGAGAGAAATTAAGTGTCGGTATAGCTCATATAATTAATTAATTGTTTCCTTTCAGAATGAAACATGGATTTGAGCAGAATAATTATCTTCTAAAACATTGTGTGAAAAAAGGAAGTGCACTTTTCGCACAATGTATATGGTGACTTTTATATTTACAGATTAGTGGTTGGAAAATCCATTTGTGAGACCCGTGCTGATTAGCTGCTGAATTAAGCATAAGCGGTGTGACCACAAGCAGTGGAGCAGAGTAAGCCTTTAATGCCCTTCTTAAAGAAAGATCTTGTTTCAGAAAGATCTTGTTTCTACAGCAACCCAGAAGGGACAAAAAGACACTGGTTCTATGACGAGCCTTTTGCATTGTTTACAATACCAGCTACATGTATATATTTACCTCTGGATGTGGAAAAACACCTAAAATAAATATTTTATCATAGTCTTACACTGAAAAATAATATTCACATTTAATTTGAGTAAATTTACTAATTGGGAGAAAACATGTCTTAGAAATATTTGTTTTTATCAAAATGGCATGTGGCACAATTATATGTAGCCCATAGTCCAGTCCATAGTCATCTGTAACATTTCACAATGCTGAAATATTGAGAGATCTTTGAGCCTTTCTCTTTGCACAATGTCTCGAAATCGCGAGGGCCCCAAGTCTTCCGGTACATTGGGCTGTTCAACTATTAAATTTGGTCATTTGTTTTGGATATTTGTCCTGCTGAAAGACCCAGAGATTACTTACTTTCAGTTTTCTAGCCGAGGACACCAAAATTGTATCTATTTCCAAGTGTCTTGATGTCTTGTACTCTAACATTTTACAGGCCCTTCAAAGAGAAACAGGCTCAGAATTTTTTTCTTTGCAAATTTATCCTATTTTGTGCAACCCCCACCTAGTGTTTGTTGCTGAAAAACTGAATCTTAGATTTCATCTGAACAAAGCACATTTCTATTGAAACTCCGAGTAGAGTTAGCAAGCTGTATGCTTGTTTGTGATGGTAGGACAGATGAGCCTTTTTCAGGCTTGTTAACACTGTTAACTTGTTGAACTAAGCTGCAACTTTGCCATTTTTAACTCCCTTACCAAACTCCTTACTGTGCATGTTGGCAAGACAAATATAGGTCCAAGACCAGTGTTTAAAGTGGGACAGTTTTCTCAAGGTTGTATTTTCAAGCTTTTCTCATGTTGCTAAAATATAAAAATTAAAAGCATTATTTATATATATATATATGTATATATATATATAAATATATGTTATATTTTCAAGCCTGTTGCACATTCTTTCCAGGGATGCCAACAAGTTTGTCCAGATTTCCATGTGTCCATGTGAGCAACAACTCATTGGATTTTGCTTGCTTCATATGTTACTGGAATTGACAGAGTGAGTAGGTAGCCATTTTAAATAAACAAGCGTTAATAAGATGCCTCTTAAGGACTGGAGATGCTCATCTCTGATTTAAATTATTAAAATGAGCAGTAAATTTTTTTTGCCGTTCCTACCCCCTGAAGTGAGCGATTTCACTTTATTACAGTCTGAAGTTATTTTTTCAGAATAATTCAAATTCAATTCAAAAATAATTTCCCTCTGGGATCAATAAAGTAAGTGTTTGTATAGCTCATAATTAATTCTTTAAGTTGTTCTAGATGATGATGGCTGTGGGCAGGAAGGATTTCCTGTAGCAGTCTGTATTGCAGCAAAACTGAAGAAGCCTCCGACTGAAGACGCTCTGTTGTATGACAGTCTCATGAAGAGGATGCTAAAGGTTGTCCATAATTTTTTTGATTTTATGATAAAGAATTATAATATATCTAGAATATAATTTATTTTACATATACATTATAGATATATATTTTTATACATCTATAATATAAGAATTATAAAGGCATTCAGGTATTTATTTTTGCCTGAATACCAAATATAAACTTCACCACAACCTTATACAGTGTACAGTGTTGGCTTTTTATTCTCCTGGAGGTCAACAAAGGTCAACTTGCATACACAAAAAAGTTGAGGACCATCAGACAGATTATTTGGAGTGTTTGAATGACATCATCTTGATTTACAGAGAATGCAAACCACTTAAAAACAGTTAAAATATACAGCAACGGTAAATAAATTATATGCAGGGTGAATTAAATAAATCGAGTAATAGATACATTTACACGTTCAATGCAACATATTATGTTAAAACATTTTCACTTTTTAGTAAAAACTTTAACCAAACGCAGCTGATCTTTACAGCAGCCCTATAAGACTAACTTCTTCATTTTTCCATGATTTTCATTCAGTAGCAATTTTCCATAATAAATACAGCAGGTAACATTTCAGGGCATGCTAAGAGTGTAAAACTGTTTATCTTAACGTTATACATGGCAAACAAGCTAAAAAGTGAAAATATTTTAACAGAATTAGATCAAACAAAAACTACAGTGTTTGAACAATGACTGCTATGTGGATAAAATAAAGAAAAATGACAAGACCAAAACCAAAGGCACCGAAAGGAGCAAAACAAACAAAAAAACAAACTGCAGGATGTTGACAGCAAATGATCAGTGAATTGATGTTAGAAAACAGGTTTCCTCAGTAAAAATGCTAATAGCTGCTTCTATCTATTATAAGTGGGCAGTGGTACAATTGTCAAGGAAGCAGGTGAGCTCAGAATAAGACTCTCTTGGATCAAAGAATTGCCCCAACAACAAACTCCTTAATCGCAGAATCATGCACATTTATTTTTCTACCTGTAGAGCCTATCAAAATTGTCCCGTTATGTATTAATAGATTTTAAGTTTTCAGGGGAATCTATGTTCAACTAGCAACAACTTTACTAACAGCAAGAGAAAACAGTGGAATCAAGCAGCAACCTTATTGTGATTACTATTGGTTTACTCTGATAGCACACTAAAGCACAGATACGAATAATGTGAATGTTGATCAGGTGTGACGGAGCATAAAGAACAGAAACTGACTGAATTGCTGTGTTGGAAACCAACAAAGGAGAAACAGGGAAATGTTTAGTTACTTGTTCTCCTTCAACCAGTCAAAACATAAAGGTGCATTCAAATAAAATATATCAATGAAAAGTTATTTTCATAAAATTTCAAAAAGTGAAACTCAACAGATTCATTACACAGTGATAAATTCAAGTCTTTATTTCTTTTAGTTTTGATAATTGTGGCTTACGGCTAATGAAAACCCAAATTGTGTTTCTCAGAAAATCTTATAACAAAAGACCAAAAAAATTATTTTTAGACACAGAAATGGTATGGCCTATAGTTGTCCAGCATATAGTCATTAAGACCTTCCACAAGGATGGTAAAGGTTCTTTCAAAAGCAGCTCTCTGTTCAGAGTTGTCTTCAAGCATATTCATTAAAAGTTAGGTGGAAGGTAAAAGTGCCAAAGCCAAGTTGGCACTTACACATTCTACCAAACAAACCAAAACCAATAATAGCATAGTTGTGCATGATTTGCCAGCATGCTGGCCTGACCCAAACCCTATATATACAAAAAACATGGGGTATTATCAGCAGGAAGATGAGAGCCACCAGAACTGGGACTTCCTGAACACCTCAGCAGAGCCACAGGTTCTCAACCTTCATGCACCGATAGTCATTTCTGTACATGGACTTACGTTTCAGCGGGTCAATATCTTGGTAATAAAAATAGGTTACTGGTCTTATGCAATTTTTCTGAGAAACTGTGTTTCAAATTTCTATTAGCTGAAGGCAATAATTATGAAAAGTAAAAGTTCACTTTTTAAAGATATTTAAATTTATTGGGATGCTTTATCTTGGGTGTGATGCTTACTGAAGATGACTCCCAAACGCTGCTCATTGTTTAGGATGTTAAATGACTTCTGCAACAAAGCTGTAGCCAGCCAGTGTTGAACCAAAAGCTTGTTTGGATGAATCCACCTCGAACAGCAGCAGGATACAGGCACCGCGCTGGCTTGGTCTGCATAGTTTGTAAAATAAGACCTACTGTCAAACTGAATATTCATGGCTTTGACCTGAGGTGGTGAACTTACGGCTGATCGATTTCCACTTGAAACAACCTTGTTTACTGACCTCCAGTTAAAGGGTGTAGCTGACAGGCAAGAAAAGTCAGAAGGTAAAAAAGGACAGGTAGTGTGCCTGCCCTGCAAGTATGAGGAAGGGGTTTTAATGACAACAGCGAGCTCTGCTTCAATATGTCGGTAAATCTTCACTGGTCTTAGAGAGAAACGATCAGGGGAGAGCTATTCTGGACGAGCTAACGGCTTGCCAATGCTAAAGAATGCCAAACAGGCCAGACCAGGTTGCCAGATTGAAGGCAAGAGGGTGTGAAGACGTTAACGCCTCCAGAGAACAGATCACAGCCTTAGTCAGAGGATAGTAAATACTGTACAAGAAAGGTTCCGTCTATAGAATAAATACTGTCAATGGTTCACCACAATATACAGTGTTGAAAAAGACAAGACAGACACAGTCAATGAGAGAGAAAGAAATGAGCAGCAGGTTAGACTCTTCATCCTCCTCCAGGATGCATGCAGGTTTCTCCACTCCGCGAAGAAAACACCAAGAGGCTGGGATGGACGTTTTTTTTTTCTTTTCTTTTTGTTTATCCTTTCAAATATTTTTTTTCACTCCATGGTTCTGGTAGGTAGAGAAGGAATAATGGAGCGCCATATCTGGGATGGACAGGATGCCTCAGGTCAGGGAGGGAGGAGGGAGCCGGGGAAGGGGGGAGTGACTCACAAGATGAAGACTGGTCCTTATGGAGTAGAGGGGTTTTTGAGTGATGGTGGGAGTGTTTCAGCGCTACAGAAACAGGGGGAGACAAAGACAAAACAAAAAAATTAATCAGGGGAAAAAAAGAACTTGATAATATGAGAGTGAATGATAATGATAAGCAGATCTGCAGTTCCTTGCAAAATTATTCATACTTTCCCTTCCACATTTTGGTTAAAACCACAAACTTTCATGTATTCTATTAGGACTGTGTGAAAACATAAAAAAATAAATAAAATAAAAAATAGTAGTCATGCATTTGTATTCAGCCCCTTTTCCTCCAATACCACTAAATAAAATGATCTTCCTTCAGAAATCACTTAATTATAAAACAATGCACCTGTGTATGATTTAATCTAAACAAAATAAAACCTAGAAAGCTTCTCTGTGAGGGCTTCTGAAGTTTGTTGGATAACATCCGTAAAGAAAATGCATCATGAAGAACAAGACATGTCAACGATAAATCTCTGGAGAAATTTGAGACATAAAGTTATAAAACAATATCCCAAGATTTGAGCATCTCAGAGCACAGTGTAACTCAACTGCAAACCTACCAAGACATTGCCGTCCACCTAATTTTACAGGCCAGGAAGAAATAAAATAGTCTTCATATTTCAAATATGGCAGAGATCGGTGCTGGCATAGATAACCAATAAGATCCACACCATTTTTTTTTTTTTTTACCCTAACAAAGTTACATAGTCCCTAAGGCGCAGTTGTGGAAACCATGGTAACATGCCACGCCTCTGCCCCAGCAAGTAGCGCTCCACTGACCGTCACCGAACAGTAGGAGTAGTCCTAAGAGAATCTAAAATGAGCGAAAAAAGGCAGCTTCTATGAATGAAAGAGGGAAAGATGAGAAGAAGACGTGTTTATTAGGAAGTCTGTCATCTACTGACACGTTCCACAAAATCAGGAAAAAGAAGACATCGTGGATGATGGAGAGCCAATGAACCTGTTCGGAGGAGACTGCGTTAGCTACACAACACAACATGAGGCTAGCTGTAGCAGCAGCAGCTCAGACTGGGTTCATCCGGTGTGGGACGCAGCACTGTGGGGGACAGCTAACGTAAATGCTTACGCTGTTATTATCGATGGTGGAGCTGCTGCTTTTAATAATCGGGCGAACAGATATCCAGCTTCATCCCGTGATCGAGGTTTGGGCGGTAAAGTGACCCAAACCTAATGATCTGCTGTCACTTCACAAGAAGAGTAATCCAAGAAGAAAACCTGTCAGAGGCTGGAAACGACTTTAGACTCAGGCGGAGGTTAACTTTCCAGAACAACCACCCTGGACATACAGCCAGAGACAAGAGACATGAAAACTGAAGTTTTGAAACTCCTCAGCCAGTCCTACTGAGCTTGAGCTATTTCACAAGGACGAATGGGCAAGAGTTTCAGCGTCTGGATGAACAAAGCTTAAACTGGTTGGAATTAGGCAGCAAATGTTGAAAACCACAAATCATTCCTTTCACTTCACAATCATGAGCTACTCTGTGTTGGTCTCACACACAGTGCCAGTAAATACATTGAAGTTTGTGGTTGTAACGTGACAAAACGCGAAAACGTTCAAGTAGTATGAATACATTTACAAGTCACTGTTTAAGCCATGCAACAATCCGCAATAAACCAAAATTAGATTAAATCATTACACCTAATGATCTCCACCTCTAAAAAATCTTTGGAACACGCAAAGAAAAGAAAAAGAAGAAGAGATAAAACACCTTATTTAATATCTATCATATATAGTACTTTCTATTCATGAACCTGCTACTTTTTCTTGCGAGAGGATTTTGAATGAGAGCTCCGGCCCCTGGAAGGTGCAGCCTGACTTTTGCTACCACAGTTCCTATTGGCAGCACTGTGTGATTCCTCTGCGGTTCTATTTATGGAGGTGAAAGATCTGCCTCTAGACTCTCTGCAGACTCCAGCCATCCTGGGCTTACCAGGTGGGTTGTGAGCAGACGGAGCAGTGACTGTTTGGGAGCCTGAATATTTATTGTTTGACTGTGAATGGACAGATACTGACGGCAAGGGGCAGCTACAAGCAGCAGCAGCAGCAGCAGCGGCTCCTTGCCCAGATTTAGACCTATGGCTTAACTGCTTCTTCCTTACAGAGACATCTAGGTGTGTTTTTGGATCAGAGATTTGTCGACTTTCACCCCATGCTTTAGATGTGTTAGGATACACACGCAAAGCTTTAGAGGTTAGATCATCAATATGGAAAGAAAAGGCAGACTTCTGCCTGCTGGAAGAGGAAGGGCCAATATGAGCTTTGATAAACGTGTCCTGGCGCACAGGGACCGAAGCTCTCCGGCCTGATGCGGCCCTCCTTCTATCAGAGACATCTGTACTGACTGTTAAGTCACTGCTCAAAGAACTGGTGGAGTCTTTACGTGGCAGAGAACGTCTATGACTCACCTCTGTATTAAAAACATCACTGATACTACGACTTCTAATGAAGGTGGCATCTCTTGGGAGACCCCGGCCACCGTGGGACCGGCTGCTTGTGTGAATGCTGTTGTCGGAAGAAAGAGAAGAGGAGGTTCTTACAGGGCTTGTGTGGAGACTTCGGGTTAGAGCTCGCAAGTGGTGGGTGGCCGAGGCCGGAACACTGCTGCCGAGGACGGGGCTGGCCCGTGGGCTGCTCCTCAGCTGGGGCC
Organism: Valencia hispanica; assembly: GCA_963556495.2. Taxonomy (NCBI): domain Eukaryota; kingdom Metazoa; phylum Chordata; class Actinopteri; order Cyprinodontiformes; family Valenciidae; genus Valencia; species Valencia hispanica. The sequence goes on from OY747709.1 coordinate 43,218,977, forward strand.
TGCCGGGACTGCTTCGGGGGCTCCGGGAGGCCCGGCCTGACTTTGTGGCGAGCTCTTTGGCCCGGGACCGCCGGGGGCTGCTGTTCAAGCTGCGGGGAGCCTGAGGAGCCTCCAGGTCCTCCAAACGTTGAGTGAGGGCCAGTTTCTGCTGGATGGCCATTCGCAGGAGAGAATTCAGAGTCTTCTTCTCGTCCTCAGCAGCTGCAAGCTGCCTCTGCATCTCGTCCAGCTGGGTGACGTACTGATCGCATCTGAAAGATGTGGACATGATCAACATGCAGCATGCACGAGCTCATCCAAAGGCACACAAAAACAGTCGTGTTAAAGGCAAAGTCAGTATTAGAAGCAAAACCAACAAACAGTGCAAATAAAGACGATTTGTGGTATCTAAAAGTTGTTAAAAATAGGAAACATTGGAGTACATTAAAGGTGTAGAACAAAATCGACAACTTCTGGAGTTGTAAATACATCAAATTGCTGTTGTCATGGAAATAGCAGTGTCTGTAACATCTTAATCTCAAAGGACAACTTGAATGCAGGATTTTATATTTCAACTAGTGAGCTTTCACACTCTGGGTGTTGGTAATATTCTGGACTCTCTTAGCCCTTAATGCTGAGATCTTTGATTTTAGTTAGAGAGATGAGCACTGTTAGAGAGGTTGTGTATTGAGACAGATTTTAATGTAAAAAAATGTAACCCCCCCTCCATATGCCTTTGAAATTAAATAGAGAAATCTATGTCCCTTCTCTATTTTGAGTCATTGACAATCATAAAAAAACAAAAAAACAAAAACGAATTTGCATGTATGACACCGACAAAAAAATACATGTTAAAAAAAGAAAAAAGAGCAAGAGTCTTTATTCGCTTCAGGACTTTCTGAAAATTAATGAATTTGTTGTTAAAAAAGGGAAGGTGCAGATGGCTCCTTTGATGGCGTTTCCTGACCTGGCTCATCTGTACTTGGCCCAGTGTGTTTTTATTGCTGCTCTTAAATGTGTGCATGCCTAAAGGTTGGGTCTGGGGGAGGGGGTATTAACTGTGATCATGCTTTTACATATGTGGGGGAATGTGGTCTTTGTGGGGTCATTTTAATCCTGTAAAGCACTTTGAGTTGCAATTGTTGTATGAAAAGTGCTTTACAAATAAAGTTTGATTGATTGATGGTAAATCATCCATGTGCAGTTCTTGAATCCCTCCACATGGTGGCACCATTACACTAGGCAGGAAATCTTTTTCCAAAGCTTTAATCTTCTGTTAGATAAGACTTCAGTCATCCTTAATTAGAGTCTGTTCTTGAATCTTTCTTTAGGATAATCAAATAGCGTCTCATGAATGTCTGCAAACGGCCCAGACAATCTGAAACTTGTCCAGGAACTCCTCTGGACTCTTAATAACTGGTAGGGCTGGACGATGATTCAAAAACAATATATGTATTGATCGATAGACGTGCGATAGAAAAAAAGGGTTGATAAAAAGTTCAATTAAAAGATGTGTCCCTTTTTCATTATAGCCTATCAAGTAGCTTAATACTACAGTCATTACTTACTCTAAACCAATCACAAACGCAGACCCAGGCAGCTCCATCACCGAGCCCTCGCTTCTCTCCAACCACAAGGAAGACCTGCTGGTTCCAGTGTTTGGGGCTACACTCAGTCATCGGTGAGCAGCTTGTTAGCTTTAGCTTCAGTAGCTGCTACTGTACTTAACCAGAATCAGCTTTACTAGCCGGTTTTTGCACACAAACTAAACTAAAGGTCTGAGCCATTAATATAATAAAATGTCATAACACATTTAAAAGATATGAAAAAGCATTGAGATAAGCCTTCAATTTAAATTACTAAGATAATTGAAAAAAATATAATCAATAATATAATGGTTGATGATATTAGGTCTTTTTGTATCTTACCAATTTCAGTAATGGTAAAAAAAAACAAAAAAAACATTTTCTCAATTTTTTGTTAGTTAATTATAGTTAGTCATAGTTAATAATTATTGATATCGATCAGTCTGACTATTCCCTTTATCAATATGCTTTTTTTCTACATCGTCCAGCCCCATTAACTGGTATATAAAAAGTCAAAGAATCTTGCATATTTTTAGTTTATTGCATTCATATAGTCAATGCTATCCAATCAAGCAGATGAGTTTAGTGAGGGAGAGTTTTGTGGTCTAGGGTACTCCTTAGCTTCTTACTCGGTTCGTCCAAATACTCTGACCTCTTCCTCCCTAACATGACCTGCCTCAATCAGACAGAACTGCCTTTGACCTTTCCCCCCAGCACAAGGCAAAGCATGTGGTATATAATCTTCACGTGAAGCAGTGGATTGTGCACTGGTGCAATAAGCACAGTAAGCTCATTACATGATTGACATTAAGTGGTGCCCAATAACGTGTGGTTTTACAAGGCGTGTAAGTGCTGAAGAAAATCTTAGAATATATATTTCTAAGGTTTTTGGTTTTATACCAGATAATAAAAGGAAACATCTTACCGACTGGCAAACATGACTCTGAGAGACGAGAAGGTGGCAGCATCCTCCTTCAGGGCTTTGAGCTCGTTCCTCAGTTTCATCATGGTCTCCGACACCATGCTCTTCTCCGTCTCATACTTTGTTTTGAGATTAGACAAGGCAAGCTCAGCGGTCTACAAGAAAAACAAAAATGGCTTGAAGATTGAACATTTAAAAAATATAGTTCTTTGGGGCTTCATTCAGAGATGTTTTTAAAAAGTGATGAAAGAGCAAGACTCCACCAACGATATTTCCTTTTCTGAGTGTTGAGTTTACCAACCAGCCAGTGCTGCATTTCTGTAACAGTGTGGTTGAAAGTAGCTACAGAAATAAAGCTGAAAAGCTTCTAAGGACTTTCGTTTCAGTTATTTGGTACAAGCTGTATGAAAGAACACAAGTTACCGACTAAAGCGAATAATATCAAAGGAAAAAAATTATATAAAAATTTCTCCAACTTATCTTAAGCGACTGTGCCACTTCGCAACGGTGACAGTGCAGTCTAGACTTCTGCCATTACTAAAGATACGTTAATGCTGTTTAGACTGCTGCAGAATGTCAGGAAAAGCAGAGGGCTGCTTCTTCAAACAGAACATTTAGACATTCTGTTGATAACAGAATGACAGGAAGCAGAGCATGTGCAAACAGTCACACTATAAAGCCCTTGGTGCTAAGTAAACAGGAATCTGTGTTAGTACGGGGCACAGATAATGAAGAAAAAACAAATCTAATCCAGAATTATCTCATTATAAATATTTTATTACAGATGAACATATCAAAGTTGCCAACCAGCAACCAAGATATTTCCACAGCATTGCAAAGTCAAAAAGATCACCTGGAGAGTGTTTGGAGTGTAACTAAGAGTGAGAACTCCAGACAGGACAGAAGTATGTTACATGAGATGTATACGAGTGGATGAGAAGGCGGTCTAAAGCTTTGGGGAGTCTAAAAATCATTCAGTATTCAAAGAGCAGAGTAAAAGGGACTGTCTAGGAAGCTATATACACTCACTTGCCACTTTATTAGGTATACTTGTTCAACTGCTAGCAGTATCCAAATTAGCCAATCACAGGTCAGCGATTCAATGCGTCTCAACATCTAACTGAAGATGAACCAGTTCAGAATGGGGCGGAACGAGGATTTCAGTGACTGAATGTGGAATGAGCACAAAAAGGGCTGGTCAGAAAAACACACAAGCATCACTCAGGTTTACAAAGGATGGTCTGAGGAAGACTAATTATCCAGTGGACAAAAACTGACTTGTTGAGTTCAGAGGAGAAAGGGTTACCTGGTTCAAGATGAAAGAAACTTAACTCAAGTAACCACTCTACAACCAAGGTTAGGCTATAGCATTCGATGACCACTGTGGATGCAACTCCTGTCACCCAAGAACAGGAAACTGAGGCTCCAATTAACACAGGCCAAACAAAGTTGGTAAGAATAATATTGATGTAATGGCATGGGAGATATAATCTACTTTAGCTCCCTTAGTACCAATTCAGCATCATTTAAATGCCACAGCCTGCCTGAGTATGGATGCTGACCAAACTCGTTCCTTTATGACCATTATGTACCCATCTCCTAATGGCTATGTCACCATGTCACAAATCATGTGAAACTGGTTTCTTGAAGATTTTACCAGGTTCACTGCACTCCAACGGCGACAAACGTCACCAGATCTTAACCCAGCACAGCGCATGTGGGATGTGGTGGAACAGGGGATTCGCATCATGGCTGTGCAGCCGACAAATATGCACCAACTGGATGATGCTGTCAATTTAGACCAGAATATTTTAGAACATTTTTGAATTGCTAAATGTATGTAAATGAATTCAAATTCTTTGATGACATTAATAAATAAATCTCTGATATATCCTCTTAATATTGTGGAACTTAGCAAATAGAAATGATTTTGGTCATTGTAACTGGCCTAAAATTTTAGAAGTTGAGTCTGATTTAACTTCAGACAGAAAGAAAAGAAAGTTGTATGTATGTTTTTATTTGGTGTATGTAAACTTCTGGTTTCAACTGTAATTAGCAATGTGCTACAATGAGACACAAAACAATATAGATCTGATTGGAGTTGGGGTGTCCTCTATGACCCAAAATAAATTTTTTTACTTTTATCAGGAACTGAATCTGATACTTTGGATCAGGAACCCACAAGAGTAAATCTACTAAGTGCACTGAACTCTAACCTACATTGACAGTTAATGCTGCTGCCTTGTTCTGATAGAATAATCTACCCATAAAGGATCTAAAAGAACCTAAGAAATGAGAAAAACTACTTGAAGTGGAAGCATTCAGCTTAGCATACCTGCTTGTTTGCCTTGAGGACAGTTCGCAGGGTTGCGATTTGCTCTCTCTTTGTGCTGAGAAGAGATTTGAGTTTTAGAACTTCTTCCAAAAGGCTTTCGGTGTCCCGCTCGGACTCTTCGCTGCTGCTGAGCCCGGAGTACGGCATCGCTCCTCTCTGACGGCAGAGGTCCACAGCCACCTGAGTGGACACACAGACAGGTAATGAAAAAAGTGAATTTGAACAATTTTAACAGATTTTTACGGAGTTTCTTACACTTCTGCAACATTTTAAGATATCACACCACTTGATTTTCAAAATATTCAATAATTTCTTTCAAATTTCTGTTTCTTAAATGCCCTACAGTTCATTTTCTGAGTGTACAGCATTTTTTTATTTAGTTTTCCATTTCAAACTGGAGAAAGAACCAACTAATACGCTTTCCAATGTTTCAGCTGATGTTTGCTCAAAGGATTATGTGCTCCTAAGGCCATAACCCAACTTTGACCACTGATAATCCAATCCATTCAAACCAACACATCCAGGCACGTGTCAACACAGCCCTGAACGGGTGCTGGATTTGTGCAGACAGGAGAGGTACTCAAGAACATTAGCAGTCTGAACACAACATCAAGTTCAAGGAAAACAGTACAGGGGGGAAAATATCAGCCAGATTTTTAGTAGCAGTCTTAAAATAAGCTGTTTGAAATTGTTTATTCTGATTCGTCGGAGGTGTGATGGTGCTGCATTCGTCTAAAAACACTGTCATCTTACCCTGAGGTGCTTTATCTGGCACCGGATGACAGCAACCAGGTTGGACACATTGGAGGGGTCCCTGAAATCCAGAGTGGGGGATCCAGGGCAGGTCAGAGAGTCTCCGCTGACTCCTGCACTGTCCACCTCGCCCATGAACTGCAGCGCTGCGGCTTTGGAGATGAACATGTCATTAGGCCGAGGCTTCTTCTGGGAGTTGTGCTGGGCGAAGACATGGTGCGACCTTCGCAATCCTCCGCCGCTGCCTCCCCTAGCGCTGTCCCGGTAGTAGTCCAGCGTGACCCGTTTGGGCGTGATGTTGTTGCACACACAGATGTGGTGGTAGAGGTTGGAGAGCTCCTCGGAGAAAGCCAACAGCTCTTCCTGGGCAACACTCAGATGCCCTTCAGAGTCGGTCGCCACTTTCCGTGTGGCTCCGATCTCCTTCTCCAGCTCGCTGATGCGCTCCTGATCCTGCTTGCTGGACTTAATGCACTGACGGATCTTATCAGCCAGCTCCTGGGCCTCGCCCCTCCACCGATCCTTCTCCTGCTTGTATCTCTGCTCAAGGGTGTTGTACCGGGCCCCCGCCTGAGAAAGTTCGTCCCGTAGCTTCAGAAGCTCTTCACTGGCTGCACGCATTCGTGCCTCCAGCACCTCTTTGCTCTTAGTGTCCACTTCGTAGTCAAAGGCTTCAGTGCCATCCTCTCTGGTTTCCACCTTCTGCCTCTCCTCTGCCTCCCGGTTTTGATGCTGACTACTTTGCACAGCTTCCAGCTGCTGAGTGAGAGACCCAACCTTGTCCTCCTGCTGACTTAGTGCCTGTTTGGACATCATCAGCTGCATTTGCAGTTCCTCCACTTTGCTAGCCAGACTGGATTTCTCCCTTTCTGCCTGAAGATACACACACAAACACACACCAAAAACATAAGAAATGTGTAAATCCACGCTTTTCATTCAAATTATTTGAACCGACTATTTATTTGAGGAAAACAAAAGGACAGTTCTTTCAGACGCCCCCTCTCTCTTCCTCTTGATGCATTTTTAATGTAACCACATTCAGTCAGAGCCCAAACATCTGTTACACAGCAGCTTTTAAACCCGACCCCCAACTTAAGTGCATCATAAATAATGCACTTTCCCGACACAAAGAGAAGCGACAACTCGAGATGTTCTTAATTATCTGAGACACATTCTCTTAGAACAAAGCAGTGTAGCAATAATCAGGAGTGGACAAAATTTCTCTGTGAAGCAGTCGTTACGCCATAAGCTTATCCTGCATCGACACAGAGCGGATGTGGTCTCGAACAGGAAGTGCCGGCTAACAGCTTAGGCACACAGGCTAAATTGTGCAAAAACTTCCTCACTTGGGACATTAATGGATGCTGGTATTTAACTACCGAACAGATGAAGAGCACTTCCATCTGAAATCTACAGCTAAAATGAATAATATGCATATAAATGTATGAGATTAGTGACTTGTTTTAGTGTTGATGCCCAGGACAAAAAAAAAAAAAAAAACTCATTGAAATTGAGTGAATAAGTGTGTCCAGATCCAGAAGCCACATGCACCATGTCAGGAGAAAAGGATGTGAAAATATATTTGATTCACAGATTTCTTTTTGCTTTGTTTTGTCACACTTAAATGTTTCGAATCAAACAGATTTTAATTTCAGGCAAAGACAGCCTGAGCAACTACAAAACAAGGGTTTCAAAGAAGGAAAAACATAACCAACCTGGCCCTATGTGAAACTGAAACCACCCCTGAAGGTAATAACTGGTTACGCAATCAAGCGCAGAATTCAAACACAAAAGGACCCTTTTAAAATCAAGCAACAGCATTTTATTTGGATTTAAGTCATACTTTGACTTGACCCCCCCAAAAGAAAAAACAACAAAATTTAGTTTTGTTTTTTTTATTTAATATGGAAGTAGGTTTTTATTATTATTATTATTAAGGTATTATTTGTAAAAGTAGTAAGGCTTGTTCTATTGCCTACCTGTAGGAGCTGCTGTTTGAGTTTCTGACTGTCTGAAAAGTGCAGCTCACTCAGCAGGTCAGACACCAAGCCCGAGGCTGGAGCACGCAGGAATACATCGCTGTTGCGTGGCGTTGAGTAGCGGTGGATGACGCCATTGCTTTTGGAGCTGGGAGCAGATGCAGAACCATTCGTATTACTGCTGTCCTGGCTCTCTTCTTGAGCCTCACCCTCTCCCGCCTCCTGACTGTCATCCAGCTGATCCAAATGGAGCTCCAAGTTCCCCACGGAATCGAACGGGTTCAGGGTTAGGGCGGAGAGCTCCCGCCGCAGACTGTTCTTCTGCTCCCTCTCCTCCTTCAGGGCTTCCAGGGCCTCGTCCAGCTGCCTCTCTGCGATCTCCCTCAGCCTCGCAGCTTCTTCCAGCTGTGATCGCAGCTCATCTTGTTCTTCATTCTTCTGGGATAGCTCAAGCTTCATTGATTCAAACTCTACCTAAAATAGTGAGAACAAACACACAAGAATGTTTTTAAAGGGGCTATATGCAATTTTCTGAAATTTAAACTCGCGACTGACCCCATGTGGCCAAAAACGGAACTGCTCTTCCTTTCTGCTCGCTCTAGCTTCGCACGCTTGTGCGCAGTTCGCTCTCAATCTTCTATCTTTTTCGAGCACTTGTCAGGGGTTTAACTTTCTTAGTCTTATGTGGAGTTACTATTGGTTTCAAAGTTGTCATTGGTCTCTTCTGTGTATTCGCACAATCCATTTTACTGCTTGCGAGTGCTGACTAGCGGTGGTGGCAGAGTGATCTGAAACATTTAACGTGAACGCGCTTGACGTCACAGCCGCAGACAGCGCGGGAAAATCGGCCCAGACAGAAAATAGAAAAAATTGGATACAGGCTTATAGGCGCACCGCACCCACTGTGAGCTGACAAGGTGTCAGTATGCTAATCAGGAGATCCTTGAGTCATAAATGGTCAAATAAAAAGGCTATTGTTACGTTTATTTTGGGGAAAAAGTTGCATATAGCCTCTTTAATACCTTTTTGTTTTTTTACATTGTGCTATTTTAATGGGGGTAGAATTTCCCTTCAGCACTTAAATTAACCCAACCAAAGATGCTTTTTGGGATGGGATGTATGAGTGCGAAGATAAGATGTAAGGATGGAGAAATTGACAAACTGATGAATCCAGGGACGGACTGATTGCCAAGAAGGTGGAGAAATAAATAAACAAATAAAGGAATGAATAGATGGATAAACGGATGGATAGATGGGTAACAGAATTATTAGAATGGAAAACAGTTTGACGGATTGGCAAAAGGACAGATAGAACGTTAGACAATTCAATTTGAGAATCAAATCTGGAAATTTAAGTAATTTCCCACAATCCATTTTTGTTTTCTAGACCCATGAACACCAGGTAAATACTTAAATTCCAGTTTTTGGTAGACTACTTTGAAGCCCTGCTAACACAGGTTGCACTCTTCCTGCCTGTGTTCAAGTGTGTGGCTAAGAGGAAAAATACAGACATCTTCTAACCTACAAGACAAATGTGAGCATAGCAACACCTTGATGTGTGTTGCAGCTGATTCATCACAAATTGGCCTCCAGTTAATCTGAAACAGAACTAAGGGAGCAGGTGCAGATAAGCAGAAATCTGCTACGTGTAGCCTTCACCTTGAAAATCCTTGTAGGAGTTGTGTAAACACATCACACCCATTCTGTTTTTTAAAGCGAACCCACATCTCTAGGGTTTACAACAGCCTATACCAATACACCCATGTATAATAATTTGATTTCTTAAAAAAGGATTTCATGTCTCCCCAGTTTCAACAAATGCTCAAAAGCAAAAAGGTTCGTCTGGCATTAGTGGGTTTTATTTGCAGCATATCAGGCAGGAAATGGGTAGAGAGAAAGGAGGACTAATAGCCTCCGTATATGGGGCGGCCACTCTACCTCTACACCACGCAGCAATGCACTGTTGCAACATCCTTTTAGGGGAGTTTTATCTCCAGCCATGTAGAGCAAAGAGTGAGACAGCACAGCCCCTATCCCACCTTCTGCCACACTAAGGCTGGGGGATATGGCCCCAAATCCATATCACCATATATTGAGCCGTTCACCTTGATAACGATAAATGGACAATGGCTACCCCACCGCCAAAAAACACGTTTTTTTCTCTAGATGGCGCTGTGGCTTCTCCGCTTCCTCCTCGACCAGCTCCACTCCCACCGCTTCAATATTTGAATCCTTATCCATTTGTTCACCTTCTTTCCCTTCCAGTGTTGCCGACTCCTCAGCATGGAAATTAGCTATTGGCTGTCCCAAAGTTCGCTAGAAGATAAATAATTTTTTAAATAATATTTTTTGCCACGTCGTTTTTTAGAACCATTGATGGCAGTGTGGATGGGGTGGAAATATTAGGTTTTGCCTATTGAGTATGTTTTTCAGTTGCCATGTGTTGTTTTTTTATATATCACTAATTATGGCATAGAAATCTGCCTTACAAAACAGACAGTAGGCCCATGTAACATATCCAATAAATAGTTTCAACCAGCATTTTAATTCAGGGTTCAATTCCCATGCCTTTCTGTATTTCTCAGAGTTTAGACTGAGACATGACGACTGTTAAACGTCTGTAACGGAGATGGGCAAACACAGTGGACAAGGTGAGAAAGTTACTGAACTGTGTGAGTAAAATCTGATTTATTTTAGTGTGCAGTTATTATAGACAAAGAAGTTTTATATACAGTGGCTTGCAAAAGTATTCGGCCCCTTTTAAGTTTTCCACTTTTTGTCACATTACAGCCACAAACATGAAACAATTTTATTGGAATTCCACGTGAAAGACCAATACACACACCACAGCCAATACACTTGGCTGTAATGTGACAAAATGTGGAAAAGTTCAAGGGGGCCGAATACTTTTGCAAGCCACTGTAATAACATTCTGCTCTGACTAAGTGCGGGTATGGTCAGCCAGCGGTGGCTTCAAGCATGCGCGACTAATTTGCTGTCTGGATGCAGTGGGGTAAATATCTGCTCTGACTGGCCGCCTGATGTGAGCGCTCTGAGATGGGAGAGGAGCCCACAGCAGCACCACTGCTTGGTGGGAAGAGTAAGAATACCTACTTCACGTCAGACCCTCCAAAAAGAAAGAAAAAACAACCCAAAAAAACCTGCTAGATTTATTGCTAGTCGGTTTTTGGAAAAAGTCGCTAGAAGAGTCTACAAACTCGCTATATGTTGCGACAAAGTTGCTAAGTTGGCAACACTGTTCCCTTCATGTGACTCCGCCTCATCCAGTCTGTAACATTACAACATCTTAAAAAGGGACATGAGCTTCACCAGACGACACATTTTTTCATTTTTTAAAAACACCAAATATGCCGCCATGGGCAAAATGGCCTCGGTTATAATCATACATTTCAATATCTTTAAATTTTGGGTTTAATGCCCAGCAATGCCACACTGTTGGCCAGCTGGCTAAAAGAAGACTCCAGAAACTGTCCTTAGCTCAAAAGAAAGACAAATTCAGCTCTTTGGAAATATTTCTAGTCATGAAAAACACAGGCAGTCATGGCTTGGAAACTAAAGAAGCACTGTGACGCCATCATATGACAACAGCTAGAAAACAAGCGGCATGGAGTTAGCTGCAGAGACTGACTAACCAGCAAATAAGGAATAATATTTTGTGCAATAAGCATTTACATTTTTGCTTTAGTCACTTTACCAAAACTAAAAGAAATGTCAAAATATTTCAAAATGTAAAAAGTTAAACAATTAGATGTTTTACCTATTTTAAGTTTTGTGTTAACACCTCAAGACAATTTAACAGTGGATATCATATAGGTGAGGCCCATGCCTACTCCTAACAAAAACATATATACACAATTAATGCAAACACCATAGAGAGAAAAAAAAAGCCAAAATGATAACTGACCTGGTTTTCCTTTAGCACAGACACTTGTTTTTGTAAAGAGATGTTCTCTTCTTCCAGCTCACCGTTGTCCTGTAGCTGGCGCAGCTCACGTACTTTATATTCCTTCATTTCATCCCTCAAATGGTTCTTCTCTGCTTCCAGACATTCACATTCCTGCAGAACATAATGCATCATTACGATGAGCAAGAAGGACAAAACTTTACATTCAGAACAAAGGTATCATTGGAAGTAATGCTGGAAAGTTGGTTGATTAATTAAAACCTATGACAACTCAAAACAATGGGCCTCACAAGATGGAGCCTTAGGTTTACTTGGTGAGCAAACACCGTACCTTCTTAAGCTGGATGGACAGCCCCCCCAGTCTATCGATCTCCGCGTGGGCGTTGCCCAGAGCAAGACGAGTCTGTTTGAGCTCTGACTGAACTTCCTCCATCCGGGTTGCCATGGCAGCCTCTTTAGAGGCAGTCTCCTGCAGCAGACTCTCTTCCCGACACTCTCCATCAGCAGCTGCACGCTTCTGGCTGCTCACAGTATCTGCAAAAGCCTTTACACAAACAAAAGAAGTGAACGACGGAGGAGATAACAAAAAACAAAACAAAACATGCAGCATCTCACAAGCATCTTTGTTACACATAAAATAAAGTTGTTGAACAGATGCATCCAGGATAACCTGAGCAGGAACTGAACTTGAGTGAGGACGTCACCTAAAACCTGATTACAAATTTTAGGAGAAAATAAAAATAAACGTAGACTATAACACTCCAGTTACACACTTTGGTGCTCCAGAATCACGTAATAAGCCTAATGCTTGGCTTATAGTTGCATAATGCCACCATTTACAGCTTCCCGTAATCAGGGAGAAGAACACTGCGTTTATGGATACTGAAGAAAAAACAACACAAAAAACGCTGAAAGATATTTTACTGAACAGTGCATCGTTACATAATAATGCTAATTTGAGGAACTAGCTCACACTGCTTTCCCTAAATCAAGCCCAAACCTACGTGGGTTAATGAATATCCAAGAAAGAAAGTTTGAGCAGATTGTGAAAGAATTCAGATTTTAGATCTCTGTGCACCTTCAAAAAGAGCTTCTCCTAATGTAAAGCTTGAAAACAAACCTTTATGTTATACAGAAAATTACTTTAAACAAAAGTTTGAGTATTAATTTCTTCAGTTTAATAAAAAGCCATTTATAACTATTATAAAAACCAAAAACCTGCCAACATGATGAGGCTGCGTTAATACCCAATCTGCAGCAGAACTCATTAAGTTTACAGTAACAATGTTTATACCCTCATATATTAGTGTTCCAGTACAGTTCATCTCTGAACACAAGGGTCTAAAATACACGCCTCAATAAACTATTTTGGGAGCGGCTGTTCAAATAATTGGGATCAGTCCTGATCAAGGCCCTTTTAAATAAATGGTACTGAGTCTCGGATGAAACTTAACTCCCACTCCCAGTTGGTATACATTCTGGGATTCTGCTAGCCGCACCCCCAGTGTGTTATGTATGATGGGTGGCCCTTTATTAGAGGACCTTTTTCAACTACCGAGGCCTATTTTCTTTTGCACTTATAGCAAAAGTGCATTTTCAGTCATGTTTAAGCAATAAAACAGAGTTTTCTCAAAAAAAACGGAAGCATTTTTTTACCCGTTAAGCAGATTTTCACATCCCAAGAACATTGTCCATATAGGAGAAAGCGCTGCAAACACCTGTCATTAGGTTTTACAAAGATCAGAGGAAAGTGTTAAACTTACAAAGCAGAAGCGAACCTTTTTCTGCATACGGTAAAATGAAACCATGTGGGAATGTTCAATGACAAATTATATTAAACCAGAGAAAACTCCAGAGGAAACCACTGTCAGCAAGGCATAATGGTTTGCTCCCTTTACACTTTGAAATCAGATTTTCTTAGTTCCAGGTCAGACAAACAACATCAACGCCTCCATAGTTCAGAACTCTGCCTGGGAAAGCCAGACCTCGCAGAGAGACACCAAGTCTGCTGTTTGCATATCATTGAACCAGTGGCACACATAATGCTGTACAATCCATTGCTGAACAAAAGGGAGAATATATTTTATTTTCTTGTATAGCAGCTAGCAAAAAATAAAACAAAAAAAACATTTGGCAAATCCCACTGCTTCAACTACAATGTGCATGTCCGTGGTGTGATTTCCACCTTTACTGACAAATCCAACGTAGCACTAGTGTAAAAACGGCAGCCTTTTAGAAAAAGTCAGCTATTTAAAAAACAAAACAAATTGTAAAGCATTTTAAGGTTGAGTTTTAAAAGTCATGTAAGTAAGAACACCATAGAGGCTTTCTTCACATATTTTACCCCCATGTTGGAGCGGCACATTAAAGCGGTCATGCAGAAACTTTGGTTAGGACAAAACTATTTCATTGTCAAGAAAACAGATCGGTAGTTTCATAATCACAATATTAATGCAAACAATGTAATACTGAAAAATATAATGGTATAGATAGTGCGAAAGAAAAATATAAAGAATGATAAAAAAAAAGTTTCCCCTTCTTTTTCATTATAGCTTATCAGGTAGCTTAATACTAGTCATTACTTACTCCAAACCAATCATAAACGCAGACCCAGGCAGCTCCGTCACTGCACCCTCGCTCCTCTCAAACCACAAAAAAGAGCAAATGACTTGAACTGCAAAAGATGTCACAGCAAGGAGCGGCGGAAGAAATTGTCCTGAAAAAGGGTTTCAGTAGTTCATCAGCAGGTAAATGTTGCGTCCCGTTTTGAACTGATCCTCGACGGACACAACACTAAAAGTAACAATGATGAACAAAATAAAATACAGGAAAGACTACGGTATCAGTGGTACCTTTAAAAAGGGGGACCACAGAGTGTGTTCCAACTACAGGTGGATCACACTTCTGAGCCTCCCTGGTAAGGCGTGTTCAGTGGTTCTGGAGAGCAGGGTCCGACGGATAGTCGAACCTCGGATTCAGGAGGAACAATGCGGTTTTCGTCCTGGCCGTGGAACACTGGACCAGCTCTACACCCTAAACAGGGTCCTGGAGGATGCATAGGAGTTCGCCCAACCGCTTTACATGTGTTTTGTGGCCTTGGAGAAGGCGTTTGACCGTGTCCCTCGGGGGGGCCTGTGGGGGGTACTCAGGGAGTATGGGGTACCGGGTCCCTTGATACGTGCTGTTAAGTCTTTATACGACCGGTTTCAGAGTTTGGTTCACATTGCCGGCAATAAGTCAGGCTCATTTCGGTGAAAGCTGGACTCCATCAAGGTTGCCCATTGTCACCAATTCTGTTCCTAACTTTTATAGACAGGATTTCTAGGCGCAGCCAAGGTGATGAGGGGGTCCGTTTCGGTGGCCTCAGGATTGGGTCTCTGTTTTTTGCAGATGATGTGGTCCTGTTGGCTTCATCGGAACGTGATCTGCGGCTTTCACTGGAGCGGTTCGCAGCCGAGTGTGAAGCGGCTGGGATAAGAATCAGCACCTCCAGATCTGTGACCATAGTCTTGAGCCGGAAAAGGGGGTAGAGTTCCTTCTTTGGGTCAGGGACGAGGTCCTTCCCCAAGAGGAGGAGTTTAAGTATCTGGGGGTCTTGTTAACGAATGAGGGAAAAATGGAGCAGGAGATCGATAGGCGGATTGGTAGGGCGTCTGCAGTGATGCGGGTGCTGTACTGGTCCTTCTCCTTTTGATGCCTCAAACATCAGATGACAAATTTCACTTTTATTATAATAAATTTATAATAATTTTCTTTTAGGCAACAACTGAAACCAAGCTCTTATTATAGTTTAATACTGCCCCAAGTACAAGAAAATATTTTTTAATTTAAATTTATGTATCACACAGATGCAAACATAAAAGGAATAAAAGGGAATCTTTTATTAAAAGATAAAAAGGCTTTGGGAAATGCTGCGGGGCAGCTCCTCAGCTCTGAAAATTCAAATTAACAGCAGGAGCAGTGAGATAGTGCCGTTATGTCAACCTCTGAAATGTTAAAAGTATTTGCATTTTTGCCACCATTGTAGAAACATTTCAGCAGTTCAACTATCCCATTGGGTCATAGTTATATCACACAATAATAGCATTTATAAATGGAGGATTATTGACTTTGCTTCTTCTTAAGTCTGGGATTAAAAGGTCATGCAAGCAAATCACTGTAAATCTAACACACATGTTGGATCAAATGATTATGTCATCGCTGCAAAAATTCCCCTGGAAAGTTTTAGCTTTAAATAATAGCCTGTTTATTGATGATTGTATTATTTACAAAAAAAGGATACATCTCAAAACACAGGCGTGCAATTGCAACAATGCACCAGGAAGCAATGGAAATTATCTCTTTCCAAAATGAACAAAAAACGTGGCGTGTTCTTACCTCTCTTAGTTGCTGCAGCTCCACCTTTAAGGATTCGTGTTCTTCTTCCAACTGCCCGTGTTTCATCTTGAGGGCGGCGCTTTCTTCCAACACCACCAGTCCGTAACGAGCAGCCTGCAGCTTTTCCTCCGTGGCTTCTTGGAGCTCCAGAGTGAGCCGCATCACCTCGGCCTTCAAGTCTCTGCTCTCCATGTCTGCTTCAACTTCCTCCTCGACCTCACCACCCGCTAGGTCCGCGTCGGCCTCCAACATCTTTGCCCCGGCCTCCCGCTTATCCGCCGACGTTCCGCTGTGACACCAGTCTCCCTCACTCCTCCGCCCTCATAACCACAGCGCTGCAAACGAGATATCAGAGAAGGGGAGTCCAACAAGTATTTAGAACTTTGGCCTTAACGGCAAAGCCCAGACACCAAAAAGGTTGGGAAGCTGAGTAAAAATAGTTATAAAAACAAAAACACCATGATTTTTAAATCTCCTTAACCAATATTTTATTCACATTGGAAAATATTAAAAGTTTCAAATAACAAATTTGATCAAATTATCAATAAATAAGTAAATAAATAAGGTCATTGTGTATTTGATGCAACACATCTCAAAAAAAGTTGAGTTTGTAGGCCATCACAAATCTTTTTAATCAGGTAATTTGGTCAATATCTTTTTTCCCCTCCTATTTCAAACACTTTTTGGATTGCTGAACTAACAAAGAGTTGTGCCAAGCAAAGCCTCCCCATCATATGAATGACAAATGTGCTGAGTCAGCATTTTTTACAGCATAACTTAAAAAGCGTTTTCCTCTTTAAACTCCCTTCGATACAGAAATTCACAAAATGTTTTAACTCGGGTCAAATTCAGTTCATTTGGGAGAGAAGGCTGTGCGGATTTTGTGATTACATTGTTTTTTTTGCAACTATGTTTCAGGGAGTTGGACATCAATTAATACTGTTAGTGAGATTAATTAGTACGTTTACTCATTTATTTCTTCAGTTTACCAGTCAGCAAAAAAACTGTATCTAAAAATAAAGTGACGACTTCATAATAATGTTCCTCAAAAGAAGATTTGGCAGAAATTGAAAGCATCCAAAAGTCGATGTTGGATCCCAGTGATCTTCCGATCCTCAGGCGGTAAAGCACTGACACCTGGTACATGGGGTCAGGAGGAATGCTTCCACAAATCTTCCGTAAACACACTGCGCCACGCCATCCGCAAATGTAGGTTAAAGCTCTGTCATGCAAAAAAAAAAAGGAAACCATATGTGAACGCCATGCTGAAAAACGTTCATCCTCTCCGACCAAAAGCTCATTTAAAATGGATTGAGGCTGAGCGGAAAAGTGTTTTGTGGTCAGACGAATCAGAGTTGTAAATTCTTTTTGGAAACCTAGTAAGGCAAGAGGGACCATCGAACAATAAAAAAATAAAATAAAGCCAGCATCTCTGATATTATCTGGGTGGATCAGTGTGGGTAGCAGCTTACACATCACAAAAGAAACCGTCATTTACAGCATGGCTTTATAGTTCAGGAGTTGGATTTTAAGATGTTTTCTCCACTAAAAGCTCCTCCAACTTGCTTCCTCAAAGTGTTTACAGATTGTTGTTAAAGAAAAAGGCGTGTGCTTCACCATAGTAAAACGTTCCAACTTTAAGATTTGTGACTACCACTAGGTCCTGAATTACTCCCAAATAAGCTATTATTTATCATTTTCCGGTCACAAGTTGTGTGATTTGCAAATCATTTAATTCTGTTTTTATTTACAACTTACATAGTCCTTCAACTTTACAAGAATCAGGGTGGTAAAAAAATAAATTAATCAGTTAGGAACTAGATTGCAAACATTAACATTTAATGGTTGAGTTAGAAAGCATCTTAACTTAAACCACTGCTTGGTGAGGCTAAAGTCTAAAATTACCCAACTGTCAGCATTTCATGCGCATATCATATTTCAGAGCTGACTCTGCTTGTGCTCTTATGTAAAACCGAAGGGTTTTGGCTCAGAGACAACAACATTAGGCCCTTCAAATTATTTAAAGCTCGGTATGAATGACTCCTGAGATCATCAGCAGCAACAGACAGAAACTGGATCCCATTATTGCATTGAGATGGCTGCGCTCAATCCACCCGCATCTGTCAGACGTTGGCCTCCAAACTAGGTAGTTACAAATGTCAGCTAGAGAATCGCCAGAAAACAGAAACAAAAAAGTATTTCCAAAACAACAACGTGGATTTCCATTTATTTCCTCCGGTTCTCAACTTTGACCGAAGATGGATACATCGGCTGCCCCGGTTGCTGTGCGGCGCCCAGATGATGTGGTTAGTTACTCATCCTGAAAGCATCTGATTCAACCAGCTCACGCAGCAGTCTCTCTCAGTACCAAATGTAGACACTCAATCGTATATTGCGTATGTCTTTAGATTAATGTGTTATATAAATGATGAGAGGTCGTCTGACAGGGATGCAGAACCGAACACGACACCGGTACAGAGAAACAGGAGACTGAGCAGAGTGCTAGCATCGGTAGCTTAGCTTAATGTGATGCACACACGAAACGAAACCACAACGTTGATTTACTAGCAGAGTTTAGAGATCAAGCCTCTAAATCTGATAAGTTTACAAAGCCGGGGACCAAACAAACGCCACTGAGCTCTCTCTGTCTCTCTCATCAGTTGAATCCTATCAGACGAACTAATTAGCCCGAACAGTAAGACTTCAGCAAGCCAAACTACGTACTCACCCCGCTGTTTTTATTTCAAAGATGGAGCTCGCCTGCCGCCACAAAACGCAAAGGTTGCTCCTTCCCGAGGAGCACTCGGCACCAGCGGTCTTCTAATCACATTAGTTACCAGCAGAACCGGGTTTGGTTTAGCGAACAGCCGCTCCCCTTCCTCCCAACCCACCTGCTTCCCTCGTTTCACGGAGTGTGGTCGAGGGTCAAACGCGCGCTGAAAACGTGAAGGCAAGAATGCGCCCCCTACGTACCATCAGGGTACTGCAGCTTAAACCACCAAGACTTGCTCGATTCGGCGAGTAAAACCAAACACAGGACCAGTATGGCAAGCCATTTAAACATTTAATCAACGACCATCACTCTCCATAATTCATATTTTAGATAGCGATGACATAATTTATCCTATAAAATATTAAAATGGCTTACCAGTTATTTGTTTTTTTCTGTTTCCACTCTAAGTTTTAATGTTGTTATAGAATAACAGCATATTGAATAAAGACGAACAATATCAGGTGAACATTTGTTTGTATATTATGCATGTGATGCATACCGCAGTAAGGTAATAGTACCTACATTTATTTCAGTAACTTTTTTAGGGAAAACTGAACTTTTAAGATTTTTAAATGGGTCCTGTCCAGCAGTGTGGCACTCAGAATTGATGTCTGAGTACCAAGTAGAAGAATTTGTCCCGCTCTGTTCGTCTCGGTCGTTGTGTCCTTGGGGAAGACACCTAACCCTGTTCCCTTCTGGCACCTGTGTCCGGCAGACTCGCCTCTGTCAATGTGCCCTAGGGCAGCTGTGGCTACAATGTAGTTGCTTGCCACCATCAGCGTGTGATGTGTGCATGAATACAGTCAATGGCATGAATGGGTGAATGACTGAATGTAGTGTATAGCTGACTGAAAAGGGCTATACAAATGCAGGCCATTTACCATTTGCTATAATACTCCACTTAATACATATTTGTAAGATATCTTTCTTGGAAATTGCTGTGGGATTTTTTTAAAGTTATGGACACGGAGATGGAAAATAAAGGGGAGAAAAGAAAGAAGGTCAAGAGAGATAGGACAAAAAGTTATGAGGGAGAGGGTGAATTGAAGATAGAGAGGATTGGTTTTACTACACCATACGTTTTACTTTTAGTTGAGCAATATAGTTTTTAAAATGTCAGCAATTTGCACAAACCTTAATATTTCTGACTGTTTAATGACATCCCCGCAACCCTGCATAGGATGGACGGGTACAGATAATGGATGGATGTCTAATGACATCCTTTAAAAATATTAAACCTTTATGATCAGTTACAAAGTACTTAAGTATCCTTTTATGGAATACCTTTTTTACTTGAGTTATTTCTTGGGTGGCTACTTTTCACTTTTACTTGTGTGAAAGTAGTGGCAGTCCTACTTGACTATAATGTTTGGGTACTCTACGCACCTCTGTTGGATACAAATGGGAGAGAACTCAAAGGGCTTTAAAGAAGAAAAAAAATACAATGAGAATACACTAAAATATGTATTTATTTATTTACTGTGATAGATGCAGGTCCATCGTAGACAGACAAAACTGGTTATATATGATTTAACAATGAAAAAAGATCTTAGATTTAGACTGTTCAGACCTAGACTAAGCTTCTAGACGGCTTTCAGTTTCTTCTAACCACACATTGTGATTTTTATTTCTAATCTAAGGTGCCAAAAATAATTGAAATCGGCTTTTTGTGTCTCCACGAATAGAATAAACGTTTCCCAAATGCCAACCCCAGTTTTAAAGATCCTCAGAGCACTATAGAATTATTCAGGTGTGGTTTGAACATTATGAGTAATTTAGATTTTGATTATTTTGATTCAGAGATGATTAAAGATAGTCTAGAGTCCTTATAAAGAGGAATTCTCCTTTACTGACTCGGCTAAAGCTAAAAATCTAATGTCGTGCTTACTACCGTCTCCATCTAAAAGACACATCATGTAGCTAGAGTTCAGAAATAAATACATATTAAACATAAACACTCTAAATTCAATAATATTAGCTTTTAAATAAACAAAAACAAAAACAAAAACAGTCATTAAAAAATAAATAAGAGAGGCGAAAGTTGACTTCCGCTTGCGTCATTCCTATAACATCCGAATTACTTCCGAGTTTTCACCTTGGCTTTTTGCCGCTCTCTGGTTTTAAGTCTGAAACCATGAAGCTTGTCACCTGGAATATTAACGGCATTAGGACGTTTAAAAGCGGGATAAAAAAGGCTCTTGATAGCCTGGACGCAGATATCATCTGTGTTCAGGAGACAAAAGTCACAAGTAAGTGTAGAAAACAGAGAAGCTGTCGCCCATTGTGCTCCAGTCGGAGCTCTATTATGAAAACATTAAAAGGTCAAAGCCGTATTTATGCTTCTTAGGAGACCTGCTGGATGAAGGGACGGCTATTGTTGACGGCTACAACTCGTATTTCAGCTACAGTCGAGGACGCAGTGGTTATTCAGGTTTACTACACAGTTATTCAGCATTCCCAGCCATAACAATCCCACAAACTGTAATAAAAAGAGATTTGCAGTGCTTATTTAAAGATCGTTGCTGCAGCACAAGGAAGCTCATAACCTTGTGTCAACTACTGTCATACTTTCATGTCCCATGCCTGGTGTTCACAGGGGTTGCAACTTACTGCAGGGACAATGCCACTCCTTCTGCTGCTGAGGAGGGCCTCACTGGTCTGCTGACCAACCATGAAGGAGCTGTTGGATGCTATGGTGACCACGCTGACTTTTCAAGTGAGGAGCTGCAGCTTTTGGACAACGAGGGGCGGGCCCTCGTCACACAGCACAATATAATGTAAGATAAATGTTGATATGTTTGAGTACGTGCTGGATTTGGTGTGTATTTCTGTTTCTCCTTTCAGATGTTTTGGTTATTAATTAACTAATATTACCAGCATTTTAAACTTCATTGTTGTAAAAACGATCCAAATCTTGGCAGTGTTTGCTTGATTTGTGTCTCTCATGTACAGGTGTCAGGACAAAGAGCAGACTGTTACTGTAATAAATGTCTACTGCCCACGTGCCGACCCAGACAAGCCGGAGCGGAAGCGGTTCAAGCTGCAGTTCTACAAGCTGCTTCAGTGTCGGGCTGAAGCTTTATTAAAAGGCGGGAGGTGAGAGCGTCAAATAATTTCCACAAACTGGGAATCTGGTCACTGAAATTGTTGACAGGACAGCTATTATTAGTCAAGTACCCCTAAAGATATTACCTCTACGCAAAAGTGGCAAGAAAAAGCCAGTGTTGAAAGAAAGCCATAGGAAGTCTCATTTGCTGGCTGGTCCAAGCCATGCAGGGAACAAACATGTGGAAGAAGGAGCTCTAGTCAGATTTATTTGACCATATTAAGTTTTTGGCCTTCATGTAAAAATCTATTTGTGGTAGATTACTAACAGTGCACCTCACCCAGAAAACACCATACCCACAGTGAAACATGATGGTAACAGCATAATTCCTTTTCATATATTCACAAGTTAGAATGTCTCAGCCAAAGTCCAAACCTAAATCCAATCTGTAGTAAAATCTGAAAAGTATTGTTTACGATGCTCTTCATTCAATCTGGCTGAGCTAGAGCTATTTTACAAATATGAATGGTCAAAGAATTCTGCTTCTAGTTGTGAAAAACTTTGTGTTGCCCTGTCACATAAAATCTTAATGAAATACTTCCAAATAGGGCTGGGCAATTTATCGATTAAATTTATAGATCAAATTTTCTGTTAATGAGGCCTTCCATGTTGCTTTAGAAGCATGTTTTATAGCGTGTATTTATTTGGACTTTGAATTCAGATCCACTCTGAGAAGGGATGATTGAAATAAAAGTAAGTTTTAAAAATATATATTTTTTTGTAATTTGGTATTAAGAATAGAAAGGAAGGAAAAAAAATATTAATATAATGAAATCAAATTTGGCATGAAAAAAAATCAAAGATTTAATATTTAATCCACATCGCTCATCCTAACCGCCTTTAATTTTTACGGAACAGTTGTATAATTTACACTGACGTCCAACTTTTGAAAATAAATCTTTAAATCAAAAAATACCTCCTGATATCTTCAAATAGTACCAGGGAATGTTAATTATTGACAAATATAGATTTATTTTTTATTGTGATATATATATATATCGATATCGACTGATATGTAAAATTACATCTGATTGTTTTGTTTTTTTCATATTGCCCAGCCCTAATTGGAAATTTGTGGTTATAATATGAACCCTCTTAATCTTATAATTTCCCTATAATCTGCTTTTCTGTCCTTTGGGCATCATGCAGACTCTGTTTTTAAAAAGGCACACCAGCGCCTCCACCTCCTTAGAAAGTTGAGATCTTTTAATATTCACAAAGATATTTTATCTTTAGTGTACACTTCACTCATTGAATCCATCCTCACATACAACATCTCTTCCTGGTTCAACTTTCTTACCGTCAAACATAAAACAAAACTCAGTAGAACAGTAAATCACGGCAGTAAAATCACCCAAACCCCTCAGACCCTAGTCTGCGAACTGTACAGGCGATCGGTGTGGAAGAAAGCTACTCTCATCACTGAAGATGCCACACACCCTTTGCATCACTCCTTCTCTCTGCTGCCATCTGGCAGAAGTTACAGAACCCCATTGGCTCATAGAAATAGCTATAAGAAGTCATTCATTCCATCTGCAGTTGCTGCACTAAATAAACACCAGTAGCAATGTATTTTATGTTGATCTTTTTTTATATGATATTTTGTAATGATGTTGTGTGCGTTTTTACTGATTGATTTGAGCCGTGCTGAAAGACAAATTTCTGCTCTTTGGAACAGACAATAAAATTCTATTCTATTCTATTTTCCTCTGCTGCATTTTACCATATCTTTTAACTCTCTTTCCTGTTTTTCAGCCATGTGATCATTTTAGGAGATGTGAATACATCTCATCGACCAATAGACCACTGTGACCCAAGTTATATTGTAAGTAAAAGCTTTGAAAACTGTTATAATTGTAGTAAGTTTTCAAACTAATTTAAGATTTTACTCTCTGGAAAAGATTAAAGGTTAATCAAATGCATGCTAGTGTTATGTCTGTATGTTAAAAATGAAACAATATCATGGCACAGCCATTGAAAGCATGCAGGTAGACTGTATTAGCTATATTATGTGTTGGCATATGGTTTATGGCTAAAACAAACCATTAACTGTGTGTTTGCACCTACTCACATTGCCAACTGTTGCTGGGACTCAGCCTCCAAAAATCTTTTTACCATGTTAACTTAGACAAGGATTGGATGGTGTGCAGCAGTCTTTAGCATTAAAGACAATATAGCTGATTCGATATCAACAGAGCAGACATCATGCAGAAGCAACCTTTTCAGCAAAATCATGTTAAGATGAAAATAAGGAATTCAAATTTGTTTCTAGTTGCTAGGAATAAAAGACAGACTATCTGGTCTGGAGTCTGGCATTCACCAATATTATTGCACATTGCTTGTGTTCTTAATATCATGCAGCCCTACTTCATACTAAGTCAACAGGCATGCTTATATATTCTCCCCAAAATGTATAACCAGCTGCCCTGTTTTAGTAAAAGAAACTTAATGTAGAATAAATAGATGAAAGATGTTTAATATTGGCCCGATCAGTGTTTCAGGTCATTGAGGTTTCCAGGCATTCCTATCTGCCCAACTCTCTGAAGGTCCCACCACGGCAATATTTCAGTATTTGAGGTCCGATCTCTGACTGGGTCTGTTCAATACTGTGATTCTAGATGATGCCCTCTTCCTGCATGCTTTAGATGTGTCTGCTTCAGCACACCAGATTCAAATGATTTGCATTACCTCCTCAGCTTGCCAGTACGTGCTCCAGACACATATTCATTCAACCACCCAGTCATTTAGGTCAGGTGTGTTACAGAAGGGAAATGCCTAAAACAAGCAGGACAGTGGGCTTTGAGGACCAGGTTTGAGAAACACAGCTGAAGATGACCCAATTTCTTTCCACCTCCAGCTGTTGGACAGATGGTCTTACATTTGATTTTAGAATAGTTTGGAATACAGAGGACTGCTGAACATCTGCAGTGTCCAGGTCCTCTGGCATCAAAACAAACCCGAATCATCAGCCCTCCACCACTGCACTTGACTGTGGGATTGAGAAGTTTGTCCTGATATTCTTTGTTCGGTTTTTACCAAATCTAGTGCAAGCATCTCTATTTTGGTCTCACATTTGCAACATACAGTTTCAGATGTTTTGGGGTTCCTCCAGATTCAATTTTGCAAATCCACAGGAGGCTTTTTTGGCACTCTTTCAACACAAGACACATTTGTTTAGAGTTTTTCCTCATTGTTCTGTCATAACCTTTTAACTTTTCAAATTCTAACATAGGCCTGTAGAGAGATGGAGCCTTTGGGTGTTTGAAATTTGTCATGCTACAGCACAATCAGACCTGGCTGTGAATTTGCTGGGGTCAATGCTGTTGTCTTTGCTTTTTGACGTGTAAACTCACATTTATATACTACAGATTGGGAAACTGCCAAAACTGCTGCATATATAGCTTTTAGATGTGGTAATGTTTCATTTAATCATATGATGAGCAGCACCTGGTTGGTACTTCCTTTCTTAAGTCTTATGAAAGCAGCAAAGGTTGTACTTAGTTTAACATACACAGCTTTTCCATTTTGGCTTTGTTTTTGTTTAATAGATAATCACAGTATACAATATATTGTATATATATTTGTGCTTGTGAAGGATTTAAATAATCTCAAACTGGGTAAAGATCCTAAATTCCTAGCATGGAAAGAGGGTGTCCCTTCTTTTCACCATTACTCTACCTGTTCCTGCTTAGGTCCTACACTAAATGTTTTTTTTTTCTCATGTTGCTTAGGATGATTTTGATGAAAATCCTGGGAGAAAATGGCTGAATGGCTTTTTGTACAGTAGCATGCAAGAAGAGGAAGAGGAGTCTGATGAGGAGGAACAACATAAAGAGTCTGAGATTTCAAATGGTGCCCAAATGGGAAAATTTGTAGATATCTTCCGGTACTTTCACCCATCTCGTACCAATGCCTTCACGTGTTGGTCCACTCTCACTGGGGCTCGACAGACTAACTACGGCACACGTATTGATTATATATTTGCGGACCGCCGGCTCGCCCAGGAGCAGTTTGCGGGGGCAGACATCATGCCCGAGGTAGAGGGCTCCGATCACTGTCCCGTTTGGGGGCAACTGAACTGTTCGCTTCTTCCCAGCTCCAAACCTCCTCCCCTCTGCACTCGCAACCTGCCGGAGTTTGCCGGCAAACAGCAGAAACTCTCCCGCTTCCTGGTTAAGGTGGACCAAAAATCCTCTCAGCCCGAGCCGCAGGAAGCTTTACCCGGATCTCAGGAAGAGGTGGAAAGGAGGGAGAACATGAACCCATTTTGTGCTGTAAACATCTCTGGTAAAAAACGGTCATCCGCACCAGAATCTGCTCCCCCAAAGGGAAAGAAGTCTAAGACAACAAATACCTCTCTTAAGCCACGGGGTAACCTCCTTTCTTTCTTCAAACCCAAACTCACAGATGTTAAACAGTGTGAAAACACACCTGGTCTGGATGAGTTTACCTCATCACACAGCAAGCCAAAGCCATCCACGACTAGTGAGTTTTGTTCAGGCACGGGCAGCACAACTGAAGACACTGAGCCTGTTGTTGACGCTCCATCTCAGCTGTGCACCAGCAGCACCACAGGAGAAGCAGAGAAAACAGTGAAGACCAAACAGCCGGCCTCTCAGCTCTCCGTGGGGCAATCAGATGTCAAGAAGGGGGCATCATCTGTGTTTTGGAAGTCTGTGCTTCGTGGACCACCCCCAGCCCCCTGCTGCAAGGTGCACAGGGAACCCTGTGTGCTTCGTACTGTGAAAAAAGAGGGCCCGAACATGGGCAAACAGTTCTTTGTTTGTGGACGGCCTCAGGGACATGCTTCCAACCCCGAGGCCCGCTGTAATTTCTTTATGTGGGTAGAAAAAGGAAAGTAACATGTTTTCTGAAGCCCAGCGGTTAAAACTCCATCCCACATATATGTCTTATTATTTCACAGTTTTTATAGACTTATGTTTTTTTGTCTGATTTAAAAAATAAAATAATTTTATATTTATACAAGTCATTTCATTCTTTTTATTCTCCCGCAAGTAGAAACAAATAGCTGATCTTTGGTAAGGACATTTCAAAACAAAAGGTTGACATTGTTTGGGTGTTAGCAGAAAACATTTTGTGGTATTTCTCACAATTGTGATAAATTGTGAGGGTAAAAAGTCTCAATTGACTGTTGTATTTTTGGTAATAGATCTTTCACTGCAATACAGTCAAGAGTCCCACGAATGTTGCTGTGAGAGTGAAACTTAGGCATGATCAAATAGGCCACATTGTAAACCAGCTAAATGGACGGAGTGTACCGCTAAGCAGCACACAATACATGCATTCAATCATATCAAATATGTTGATATACTGGGTAGTCATGCTTTCACTGGACCAACAGAGGAAATGAAACAATCCCAACCTTGCTATCAGTTTTTCAAGTTGGCATACAATTAGAACATTTTTATCATCATAATTATTCTATATTTCTGTCCATAGAAATTACACAATAATTTCCCATCCCTATTTATAGCTAATGGATACTATTAAATGTGTTGTATTTTTTGATGTAGGCATAATGGCTCACTGCTCAGGGAGTCACAGTCTGGGGGACAGCATGAGCACTCAACTGATTAGCAAATTTTCTCTTAATTCACTTTTTAAATTGTATTTAGTGTTGTGGTTTGTTTTTCTATTTCACCCTATTTTGAGTTTTCTATGACTTTTTTTGAATGGAAGTCAAAGAGTAGTGTGTGCCCCCTTGTGTTGTACTCACTGTTGGCGCTGTAAGACAATTAGACTGCGCTCTGTGGCTAGCTAATAAAGCTCAAATAGATTTGGCACTTCCAATCACTTTGTGTTTTTTAAGGAATCTAGTCTGCATTTGATCATCTCTTGTTCAAAATGTAACATTTCCAGACTCGTCAAATCTGAACTTTCATTACTCTGATTTGATTAGAGATGCTTTACAATACAGTTTGGGATTATTTAAACCATCGTTTTGTTTATGAAAACACAAAAAAACACAATTACCTAGTTTTTGTTGTTGTTATAAAGGCTTTCTTGGATTGACACAGGGGTGGAAATCACTTTAAATAGACTGGTCACACCTGGACTGAATTATTGTGCAGTGACATTAATTCTTTTTAAAATTTCTCATTGTGAAAACAAAACCAAAATGTCGTGGTAGGATGGGGACACCACTAAAGCAACTAATAGCACTTTTTTGCTAATGGCATCCTGTCTGTTATTGTATGAAGCTGTATAAATTATTACGTCAGAGGTCATAAAGCTGTGTAAAATTTCAGAAATTTTGATAACAAATTCTAAATGTCCAAATCTGGGAAATTCAGGTGGCAAGTTTACATTTTAAACTTCTTTTTTTAACCCACTAGATGGCGTTGTTTTTGAGTCAAAAACAACACTAAAGCTTGAAATGAAATGAAAAGTACATTTCAATGGCTCTAACATCAGCATGAGCAGAATAATAAAGTAGGGCACTGTAATGCTTGTCTAATGAGGTCAGCATTTAAGTGAAAATGCAGTTTAACATCCACAGTGTTTACCTCATGTTACTTAAGAGAACAGTTTCAACAATAATGAACTATATTGCTGTAAAGTAGTAGAATAAATGTTCCTGGTTCCAAAAGAGGGATTGTACTATTCAGTAAAGTAGCAGAGCACCATGTGTGTAAGTCTGTGTGGGAGAAAGAAAATGGGCAGTGGGAGGAACTTCTTTACGCGCGTTTCACTACCTCCTCTTGCCTTCCT
The DNA here is from genome assembly GCA_963556495.2 of Valencia hispanica. Classification (NCBI taxonomy): domain Eukaryota; kingdom Metazoa; phylum Chordata; class Actinopteri; order Cyprinodontiformes; family Valenciidae; genus Valencia; species Valencia hispanica. The sequence continues at coordinate 43,247,444 of OY747709.1, forward strand.
CCATTTCTTTCCCTTCTCCTCTCTCAGCTGCTTATTCTCTGCTGTGCTTTTTGTACTCTCTGGAAACAATATTTAGGACATAAACCAGCAAACAAATTTCAGCTTTTTCCTCCTCTCTTTCATATCTGTCTGAACAGAAGACGTCAGTCTCTTCTCTGAGAGGCGGTCAGCAGTAGAGGCCCTTCACAGCGCTCCACGTGTTCCTACATTTCCTCTGTAAGTGTTTCAGATTTATATATACGTGGCGAGGTGATGTGGCAAAGATAGACTCTGAATTTAGTGATGGGGGGGAAAAGGGTGATTTTTACACCTGTTCTTAGAGTTTCTTAAGTCTTTTTTCTTCAGAAACTATTTGTACTTAGTGTTCACAAGATTAACCGGTAAAATGGTTGGTACGAAGGCGGGATTTTAAAATAACTAAAGTGGAACATCATCATGGCTGCTGAAACTAAAATTACATTGTGTTTGATGAACAACTTTATCTGGTGTTGAGCAGTTGTGCCTTCTGAAGTTACTCAGTTTTTTAATCACATGTGATGTTTCTTTAGGCTATTACCCCAATTACCAGCAAACCCTGAACAAATGAAGTAAATATGTGTTGTCTTTCAGATTCTGCCTTAAGACAATGAAATAAAAATCCGCCAGCTAAGCAAACTTGCTCTAGATACAATCTGTAACTAAGTAACATACTTTCCAGCTAGAGTTCTGTGTCACAGGGAGATAAAGAAAGAAAGGGGGTCTGGGTGTGGTGTTAAAGCTTATATCTCTGTTAAGTTGAACTTTATCAGCCAACCGAAATGTTGTGTCTCAGAAGTACTTGGTTTTTTTTTTATATTCAAAGCACAGCTGAATGGTACGCTCAACGTTTTTCCATAATATCCAGCTTTATAATACAATTACTATTTTAGATTTTAAATTACTTTGCTGGAGTCTCAGATACTGTCTAAATATGAACATGTTTTATGTCACTGAGAGGGAAAAAATGCTTTAAGATCTTTAACCCAAACTGGGCGGGCCTTCGAGGTATTAGTTTTGGAGCGTCACTTCCGTTGTTATGGGTCTGCGCAGGTTTCGTAGTTTGTTTTGAGTACTGCACCTGCAGCTCCTCAGTCACATGTGACCCATCCTGAAAAAGCACTGATCTGCTTAGCTAATTACCATCACCATGGCAATGAGCAGGATGCAAACAGGCCACCTCAGATGACATTCATTGCTCTCCCACTTTCTGCTTGAATAGTCAATATTTATGTTTCCTTGCAAATGCACTTCCACCATTTATATTTATATTTATGTTTTTGTCATGTTATGAGTTGACTAACGAATTGTTTTCCCATTTAATGGTATAAAACGACATACAAATTTGTCGTGTAAACACAGAAAACAAACCACTGCACATCACCATGCACACACAATCTACACTGTGAAACATGGAGGTGGCAGCATCATGTCCCAGCAGAAGCTTTTCTTCTGCCAGTACGGGAAAGTGGGTCAGAGTTGATAGGGAAATGGATGCAGCTAAATGCAGGCTAATCCTGAAAAAAAAAACTGCTTAAGACATGAGACTGGGTTTGAGGTTCTCCTTCCAGAAGGACAACAACCCTAAACATACAGCCGAATGGACAATGGAATGATTTAGATCAAATCATATTCATGTGTTTACATGGTCCAGTAAAAGTCCAGACCTAAAATTGATTGAGAATCTGTGGTAAGACTGTAAACTGATATTCACTGACAATCTCAGTCCAATCTAACTTGATCTCAATTCAATAATTGAATCTGATCTGAGTTTGAACTACTTTGAAGAGGAGATTGGGTCAAAACTCCTGTCTTTAGACGTACATAGCTGATTGAAATATATCCAAAAAAGCAGCTGTAGCTGTAACTGTTCTTGACCATATTTACTCAGTGGGGTTACATGCAAATGCACACCAGACAAAACCAGGTCTCGGTAGGTATACAAGCGTCCTAAACATTCTTGTTTTTGAATGATGAATCTTAAAGGGCTCCCTGAGATGTCTAAAGGATCCTTCTCTGCTGTTTGTTCACTAATGTTCTTTAATAAAACTCTGTCAGTCATAGAACAGCTGTGTTGTGTGTTTATACATAAAAAGAGATTACACACAGGTAGACCATAATTAATAATTAAGTAGCTCCTGAAGGTGATTAGTTGCACTGGATTTTGTTGAGGAGCATCAAAGTAAAGGGACTAAATACAGTTGCACGTCATCCTTTTTTAGAGTTTTTCCTTTGCATAACATTTTGAAATTCCCTTTCCTTCCACTTCACAATTTATTATGTACTACCTTGTATTGGTCTCTCAGACAAAATCCAAATAAAATAAGTTGAAGAATGTGAAACAGAGGTAAAAATAAAACTTGAAAAAGTTATTAGGAATAAATAGGCCTACTTTTGCAACAGCTCCCTTAACACTTGAGTAGAATATTCTCACACTTAAAATTCAGCTTTAAAAATAACAGCTTTTAATTTGACTACATCTATTCTGTAGGGAAAAAGAAAATAACCCTTCATAATAAAAATCAGTGATACTGCAGTCATAGACTCCCCTAACAATTCTTATGAAATAACTGCAATGGAATCATCTTTTTTTTATTTATTAATACTTTTTTGAAGCTGAACAAAGTCACTTATAGTCATAGCTATGATTAAAAGTTTAGAACAACTGTAACTGTGACAAACTCAAATTTATCTCGCCACCACACATAGAAGATGGTAAAAAAAAAATAAACCAAAAAATCTCAGAATCTCCGTTTTGGAGAACAGTAGTAAGAAGGGGGGGGCGTCTTAGAGTGGACAGGTCTCCATGGCAACCATTTGTCTTCAGAACTGTCTTTAACAGAAGTCGCTTTAAATGATGGGCTTCTCTGATCAGCATGAAGTAATTACTCTCTCTGAACACAGAAGTAATTCATTACCGTCACACAGCCACCAGTGTTTGCACCATTTCAGCGCACACGCCAGGTAAGAGGATCCCTGCCGTGTACGTGCAGCTCTAACACCACCTGTGAGTGGTTCAACAAAGGGTTAATTATGGGTGTTCCCATTTCCTGCTCCAGCTCCCTCTCAGCCTCTAATCTCCCTCACACTCTTCTCTCTTCACTACCAAGGAGCTTTTGAGAGGCTTCCTGGAATCACACTATAAACAAACATTGCTGGATTCTGGAAAACTTAGGCGAACTTCCACCAGGATTTATTCTTTCTAAAAGAAAACCACCTCCAGGGTAAGTTGCTGCTAAAATGTGTGTCCCATTGATAAGTCTTGGTTGTAGATGATGAGGAAGAGAAGGAAAGGGCTGTCAATAGTGTGTGAGTCTTGCGTCAGACAAAAGCCATGTGGTAGACTCAGCCAAATATTAAGAATTATCTACTGTGTATAACCTAAAATGTTGTTCTGACTGAAAACATCCTAAATTAACTATTTAATGTCTTTTTGTGGTGTTTTATGATGAGAGCACAATGAAGTTATTTTAGTAGTGTGTTTAGGATCAGTTTAATTCATATGAATAAATGAAAATAACCAGTGTTCCTTTTTCGTTTCATTGCCGTCATCCACATGTTCTGCATAAAGATTCCCCTCACAACCAAAGACAAATCTAATGGATCACGTTCCTTGTTAACCAGGTTTGTCTAGTTTGTTCACCCCCTATTCCCCCTTACTCTCACTAAAATATGTGAAACTCGCTCAGAGCAAAATATGCCTTTTGAAAGGCAAGGACCCAACTAAAGAGTTGTTTAGTCACAAACTGTTCCTGACATTTGCTGTGCTTTAGTGGTTTAATGAATTGGCCGTGCGCCCTGGGAAAGTTAGAGGGTGAGCAGCTGAAGAAAGTGATTCCAACCAAACCTGACCTCAGGCTAGTCGGCTGGGAAAAGGCTACTCTGTATTTAGTCTAAAAAGCACCAATTTACATCGGAGCTCTTTGTTTATCTCTGTAACTTTCTGCTTTCAGGTGCCAAGTTGTATGGGTCATTGTACGCCGACAGACTTGCTCAGTATTCTGGTTTTGTGCGAAATTCTCAAGGACTGGCCAAGTGTAGTGACAGAGTGCCCTTTGGAGGTCATATGTGAGGGGGAGGTTGACCCAGGAGCAACAGGAAAGTATCCCATGACCCTAGTGGGCCAGAGGACAGAGCTACGGGCATTCCCAGAGGTGTCCATGCCAGCTTTGTGTGTCCCAAGGGAGATTAGGGCAACACAAGTCCTCACACAACATTTGTTGCTTAAGGCTGCTCCATTTGCTTTACTGAGCTTTAAATGAACAGCAAGCAGAAGTGCTCTGTTTCTCTAACTCAGTTATCGGATTTCTATTCATCACCTCTAAATTAGAAAGCAGAACTCTTAAAAAAAAAACGTTGAACTTCTTGTATCTAGATTTTATTTTACCTAGAAAGAGTGGGTACTGCTACAATTAAAGACCTCATGACAGGAAGTTGAAATTTTTAAACATAACATATAATAAAGAAATCCGAACCTAGTGGACTAATTTAACGTTATAAACTCGCAGTGCATAATCCTACTGAGAGCAAAAAACCGCTGCGGGGACTAGCATTTTACTCGTACTGTATCGGAGCGCACTGAACGAGCAAAAAGCCGGAAGTGACGTTAGCGAGAGAACGCATTCTACGTTTGTTGACACTTTTGACGGCGGCTTTTCAACTGTGACTGAGACCGCAATTTTCTGTTTTTGACAAAGAAAAGTGATCGCAATGCCTTTGCGTTACGTTGCGGGATTTTGCTCAAATACACACAAGGACGGTGTCAGTTTATTTAAGTTTCCCAAAGACCCAGAGTTACTCTCGAAGTAAGTGAAACAGATTAGACGCACCCGTGAGAAGTGGGATCCCTCCTCTCTTCTCTTCTCTGTTCGGAACATTTTGAGCTGAATTGTTTTGATTCCGTTACTATGATAAAAGAATCACTTGGTTGTTTAGTTCAACACAAGCGTGTGTTGCTGCCGGCAGCTGTGCCTACAGTGTTCTGCAGGATTGTGACAGCGTGTGGCGGCGGTACCCGTGGTGGCATCAGGATCGCTACTCCTACAAGCTCGACTTCCACTGAAACCCCAGTTAGATCTTGTGTCCAGACGGGACATAGGCTATACATATTCAAATCAGTATTGCTATAATAATCAATAATTCAAACTTTATTTAGTGAGTCTGACAAAGAAATTAAATAACAAACGTATTTCACCTGAAACTAATAAATTGCTACGATAATCATAAAGAAGAATTGTAATGAAGTATGTCTTACTTGCTTTGTTGTTTGCCTTGAATGTCTGCCAACAATCTGATTTTATTTTTCCGATATCAGTCTCAGACCTTATAAATAAGTACATCTGGATTAGTTTATTATTTTTGGTTTTAAAACTGATTTACCATATTTACATTATGTAATGTTTATTTTTTAGGTCACTACTAAAATCACTACACGTTAATATTATTATGCTCATTTATACCATTTTGTTAGTTATTTGATAAGAAAGGAAGCCACGATAAAAAAGGTATTTCTAATCCTGACCAATCTGTGTTTTCCTGACATCTCTCCGCTGTCACTTCATACGCTGCTATGGAAGCTACATCGTTCTCTGGCCCGCTTTGTTCTGCCATCTCAGTTGTGTACGGCTTGTACCTGTACAGTTCGATGCCACCACCACCTCTAGAAGCACCTGAACCGGCTGCATTTTCCACCTCTAAAAGCATCTAGGCTAGAACTGGAGGAAGAATCTTCGAGCCACGGTTAAGCTAATATTTTTGAAACTCTAATTATCGCATAAATTCAAGTCTGTTCGGCTCATAAATTTACACAACGACATACTTTGACAAGATGCATTATGTCAGAATACATTTACATGAACTCAGTTTGGTGTCATGAGGTCTTTAAACTTCAATGTATTTTATAGGGATTTTATGATTTTAAATTAGTGCATTTTTGAAACCTAGACATTGCCAATGACCTAAACTATCAGAAGCAGCTAAGAGGACCATCGAAACTCTGGAGGAGCTGCAGAGATCCGCCGCACAGATGGTTGAATCTGTTGACAGGTCACCTGTTGTTGTGTCCTCCACAGATGTGGCCTTGATGGAAGGATGGCAGCTATAAAGATTCTTGGTGGTGGTAACATCATGCTGTGGAGATGTTTTCAGACTTGATGGGAAAATTGGGCTGGTGCTAAATACACAACAATCCTTGAAATAAACCTGTTAGAAGCTGCAAAAGACTTCATACAGTGGTGGGTGTTTACCTGGAAGCTATAATACAGTAGTATACATGTGTTAGAATGGCACAGTCAAAGTCCAGAACAAAATCCAATTGATGGTCTTTGCAAATAATGAGAGACTGGTGTTCATGCTTTCCATCCAACGTGACTGAACTTGAGCCATTTTGCAAAGATGAAAGTACAACAATGTCAGTCTCTGTATGTGCACACATGGTAAATTCATACCCAAAAGAATTGTTTGCTATAACTGTATAACTGCAATTTGTGGTTTTATAAAGCATTGACTCAGTGGGGCTAAACATAAATCCATGCCATCCTTCTAAGATCTTAATGCTTTAAGGAAAAAATGAAAACCACAAATGACCTTACACTTCACAAGTCCCCACAAGTGCATTTGTCCCCAATAAATAATTTCCAATAAAATGCATTAAATGGGAAAGGAGATGTAAGGTACTGTGAATGAACACCACACATCTAAGAAAGCTGTCTGATTTTCTTGTTATACCTAAACTAGGAAGTGAAAAATCTTGACCTTTTTGAATCAGAAAAGGTTTTGTATTCATAATCTAGGTTTTATTTGGAGCCTGTGGTTCTTGTCGTGTATAAACAATAGACAAACCCCACTCAGTCAGCTGATGATACTTAAACAACTTTTCAAAATGTATCAAAATGTGTGTGTTACAATGGGATTGTATCAGGCAGATAAAACTCCTTTGTGCTTTCTGAAAGATACAATCCAAGATATCTCAATCTTAGCAAGTTAAAACAACACAGAAGGTGATGCATTCAGATGAAATGTAATATAAACACCGTAAGGTCAAATAAAAAAGTTATTTTGGCTTAGTCAATGCCTTCTGTGTTTAACTGTGTAAAATGATCCAGCTCACATCAAACCACCGTACATAAGCAATTTTATGATTTTTTTGGATGTCTCAATAATGAGGCTTTTGTTTCTGTTCTTCCAGTCATTTCAAGTTTCAAAGAAGAGTCTTTCATTCAACCAAAATCAGATCAACTACAGCAAGTAAACAAAAATGGAGCTTCAGAAGATGAATGGGCACAGCAGAGATGATGGGTGAGACTCCACGTGAGCAAGAATGATGACCGAGTTCATCGAGTCCATCTTAAATTAACTGTTTGGATCGCTCCTCCAATGTAGGTTTGACGGAGTTGAAGCCATGGAAGAAAACTCTGAGTTTCTACCACATAAAACTGGTGCA